>OX104115.1:691644-890044 GCA_944474755.1 Limnoperna fortunei | reverse complement strand
TAATATTCTGTCTTTACATGTTCGTCCGTATATAATATTCCGTCTTTACATGTTCGTCCGTATATCATATTCTGTCTTTACATGTTCGTCCGTATATAATATTCTGTCTTTATATGTTCGTCCGTATATAATATTCCGTCTTTACATGCTCGTCCGTATATCATATTCTGTCTTTACATGCTCGTCCGTATATAATATTCCGTCTTTACATGTTCGTCCGTATATAATATTCCGTCTTTACATGTTCGTCCGTATATCATATTCTGTCTTTACATGTTCGTCCGTATATAATATTCCGTCTTTACATGTTCGGTCCGTATATAATATTCTGGTCTTTACATGTTCGTCCGTATAATATTCCGTCTTTACCATGTTCGTCCGTATTTTAATATTCCGTCTTTACATGCTCGTCCGTATATCATATTCTGTCTTTACATGTTCGTCCGTATATAATATTCCGTCTTTACATGTTCGTCCGTATATCATATTCTGTCTTTACATGTTCGTCCGTATATCATATTCTGTCTTTACATGTTCGTCCGTATATGATATTCTGTCTTTACATGTTCGTCCGTATATCATATTCTGTCTTTACATGCTCGTTCCGTATATAATATTCTGTCTTTACATGCTCGTCCGTATATCATATTCTGTCTTTACATGTTCGTCCGTATATAATATTCTGTCTTTACATGTTCGTCCGTATATCATATTCTGTCTTTACATGTTCGTCCGTATATCATATTCTGTCTTTACATGTTCGTCCGTATATAATATTCTGTCTTTACATGTTCGTCCGTATATCATATTCCGTCTTTACATGTTCGTCCGTATATAATATCCCGTCTTTACATGTTCGTCCGTATATAATATTCTGTCTTTACATGATCGTCCGTATATCATATTCTGTCTTTACATGTTCGTCCGTATATCATATTCTGTCTTTACATGTTCGTCCGTATATGATATTCTGTCTTTACATGTTCGTCCGTATATCATATTCTGTCTTTACATGCTCGTCCGTATATAATATTCTGTCTTTACATGCTCGTCCGTATATCATATTCTGTCTTTACATGTTCGTCCGTATATAATATTCTGTCTTTACATGTTCGTCCGTATATCATATTCTGTCTTTACATGTTCGTCCGTATATAATATCCTGTCTTTACATGTTCGTCCGTATATAATATTCCGTCTTTACATGTTCGTCCGTATATCATATTCCGTCTTTACATGTTCGTCCGTATATCATATTCTGTCTTTACATGTTCGTCCGTATATAATATTCCGTCTTTACATGTTCGTCCGTATATCATATTTCTGTCTTTACATGTTCGTCCGTATATAATATTCCCGTCTTTACATGTTCGTCCGGTATATCATATTCCGTCTTTACATGTTCGTCCGTATATCATATTCTGTCTTTACATGTTCGTCCGTATATAATATTCCGTCTTTACATGTTCGTCCGTATATAATATTCCGTCTTTACATGTTCGTCCGTATATCATATTCCGTTCTTTACATGTTCGTCCGTATATCATATTCTGTCTTTACATGTTCGTCCGTATATAATATTCCGTCTTTACATGTTCGTCCGTATATAATATCCTGTCTTTACATGTTCGTCCGTATATCATATTCCGTCTTTACATGTTCGTCCGTATATAATATTCCGTCTTTACATGTTCGTCCGAATATAATATTCTGTCTTTACATGTTCGTCCGTATATCATATTCTGTCTTAACATTTTCGTCAGTATATAATATTCCGTCTTTACATGTTCGTCCGTATATAATATTCTGTCTTTACATGTTCGTCCGTATATAATATTCTGTCTTTACATGTTCATCCGTATATAATATTCTGTCATTACATGCTCGTCCGTATATAATATCCTGTCTTTACATGTTCGTCCGTATATCATATTCTGTCTTTACATGCTCGTCCGTATATAATATTCCGTCTTTACATGTTCGTCCGTATATAATATCCTGTCTTTACATGTTCGTCCGTATATCATATTCTGTCTTTACATGTTTGTCCGTATATAATATTCCGTCTTTACATGTTCGTCCGTATATAATATTCCGTCTTTACATGATCGTCCGTATATCATATTCTGTCTTTACATGTTCGTCCGTATATAATATTCTGTCTTTACATGCTCGTCCGTATATCATATTCTGTCTTTACATGTTCGTCCGTATATCATATTCTGTCTTTACATGTTTGTCCGTATATAATATTCCGTCTTTACATGTTCGTCCGTATATAATATTCCGTCTTTACATGATCGTCCGTATATCATATTCTGTCTTTACATGTTCGTCCGTATATCATATTCTGTCTTTACATGCTCGTCCGTATATCATATTCTGTCTTTACATGTTCGTCCGTATATAATATCCTGTCTTTACATGTTCGTCCGTATATCATATTCTGTCTTTACATGCTCGTCCGTATATCATATTCCGTCTTTACATGTTCGTCCGTATATAATATTCCGTCTTTACATGTTCGTCCGTATATCATATTCTGCCTTTCCATGTTCGTCCGTATATAATATTCCGTCTTTATATGTTCGTCCGTATATAATATTCCGTCTTTATATGTTCGTCCGTATATCATATTCTATCTTTACATGTTCGTCCGTATATAATATTCTGTCTTTACATGTTCGTCCGTATATAATATTCCGTCTTTACATGTTCGTCCGTATATAGTATTCAGTCTTTACATGTTCGTCCGTATATAATATTCCGTCTTTACATGTTTCGACCGTATATAATATTCCGTCTTTCCATGTTCGACCGTATATAATATTCCGTCTTTACATGTTCGTCCGTATATAGTATTCAGTCTTTACATGTTTCGACCGTATATAATATTCCGTCTTTACATGTTCGTCCGTATATCATATTCTGTCTTTACATTTTCGTCAGTATATAATATTCCGTCTTTACATGTTCGTCCGTATATAATATTCTGTCTTTACATGTTCGTCCGTATATAATATTCTGTCTTTACATGTTCGTCCGTATATAATATTCTGTCATTACATGCTCGTCCGTATATAATATTCTGTCTTTACATGTTCGTCCGTATATAATATTCCGTCTTTACATGTTCGTCCGTATATCATATTCTGTCTTTACATGTTCGTCCGTATATAATATTCCGTCTTTACATGTTCGTCCGTATATCATATTCCGTCTTTACATGTTCGTCCGTATATCATATTCTGTCTTTACATGTTCGTCCGTATATAATATTCCGTCTTTACATGTTCGTCCGTATATAATATTCCGTCTTTACATGTTCGTCCGTATATCATATTCCGTCTTTACATGTTCGTCCGTATATAATATTCTGTCTTTACATGTTCGTCCGTATATAATATTCCGTCTTTACATGTTCGTCCGTATATAATATCCTGTCTTTACATGTTCGTCCGTATATCATATTCCGTCTTTACATGTTCGTCCGTATATAATATTCCGTCTTTACATGTTCGTCCGTATATAATATTCTGTCTTTACATGTTCGTCCGTATATCATATTCTGTCTTAACATTTTCGTCAGTATATAATATTCCGTCTTTACATGTTCGTCCGTATATAATATTCCGTCTTTACATGTTCGTCCGTATATAATATTCCGTCTTTACATGTTCGTCCGTATATCATATTCTGTCTTTACATTTTCGTCAGTATATAATATTCCGTCTTTACATGTTCGTCCGTATATAATATTCCGTCTTTACATTTTCGTCAGTATATAATATTCCGTCTTTACATGTTCGTCCGTATATAATATTCTGTCTTTACATGTTCGTCCGTATATAATATTCCGTCTTTCCATGTTCGACCGTATATAATATTCCGTCTTTACATGTTCGTCCGTATATCATATTCTGTCTTTACATTTTCGTCAGTATATAATATTCCGTCTTTACATGTTCGTCCGTATATAATATTCTGTCTTTACATGTTCGTCCGTATATAATATTCTGTCTTTACATGTTCGTCCGTATATAATATTCTGTCATTACATGCTCGTCCGTATATAATATTCTGTCTTTACATGTTCGTCCGTATATAATATTCCGTCTTTACATGTTCGTCCGTATATCATATTCTGTCTTTACATGTTCGTCCGTATATAATATTCCGTCTTTACATGTTCGTCCGTATATCATATTCCGTCTTTACATGTTCGTCCGTATATCATATTCTGTCTTTACATGTTCGTCCGTATATAATATTCCGTCTTTACATGTTCGTCCGTATATAATATTCCGTCTTTACATGTTCGTCCGTATATCATATTCCGTCTTTACATGTTCGTCCGTATATCATATTCTGTCTTTACATGTTCGTCCGTATATAATATTCCGTCTTTACATGTTCGTCCGTATATAATATTCTGTCTTTACATGTTCGTCCGTATATCATATTCCGTCTTTACATGTTCGTCCGTATATAATATTCCGTCTTTACATGTTCGTCCGTATATAATATTCTGTCTTTACATGTTCGTCCGTATATCATATTCTGTCTTAACATTTTCGTCAGTATATAATATTCCGTCTTTACATGTTCGTCCGTATATAATATTCCGTCTTTACATGTTCGTCCGTATATAATATTCCGTCTTTACATGTTCGTCCGTATATCATATTCTGTCTTTACATTTTCGTCAGTATATAATATTCCGTCTTTACATGTTCGTCCGTATATAATATTCTGTCTTTACATTTTCGTCAGTATATAATATTCCGTCTTTACATGTTCGTCCGTATATAATATTCTGTCTTTACATGTTCGTCCGTATATAATATTCTGTCTTTACATGTTCGTCCGTATATCATATTCTGTCTTTACATTTTCGTCAGTATATAATATTCCGTCTTTACATGTTCGTCCGTATATAATATTCTGTCTTTACATGTTCGTCCGTATATAATATTCTGTCTTTACATGTTCGTCCGTATATAATATTCTGTCATTACATGCTCGTCCGTATATAATATTCTGTCTTTACATGTTCGTCCGTATATAATATTCCGTCTTTACATGTTCGTCCGTATATCATATTCTGTCTTTACATGTTCGTCCGTATATAATATTCTGTCTTTACATGTTCGTCCGTATATCATATTCCGTCTTTACATGTTCGTCCGTATATCATATTCTGTCTTTACATGCTCGTCCGTATATCATATTCTGCCATTACATGTTCGTCCGTATATAATATTTCGTCTTTACATTTTCGTCCGTATATAATATTCCGTCTTTACATGTTCGTCCGTATATAATATTCTGTCTTTACATGTTCGTCCGTATATAATATTCCGTCTTTACATGTTCGTCCGTATATCATATTCTGTC
This sequence comes from Limnoperna fortunei, assembly GCA_944474755.1. NCBI lineage: Eukaryota > Metazoa > Mollusca > Bivalvia > Mytilida > Modiolidae > Limnoperna > Limnoperna fortunei. Next base: position 884,647 of record OX104115.1, on the reverse strand, counting down.
TTTACATGTTCGTCCGTATATCATATTCTGCCATTACATGTTCGTCCGTATATAATATTTCGTCTTTACATGTTCGTCCGTATATAATATTCCGTCTTTACATGTTCGTCCGTATATCATATTCTGTCTTTACATGTTCGTCCGTATAATATTCCGTCTTTACATGTTCGTCTGTATATAATATTCCGTCTTTACATGTTCGTCCGTATATCATATTCTGTCTTTACATGTTCGTCCGTATATAATATTCCGTCTTTACATTTTCGTCCGTATATAATATTCCGTCTTTACATGTTCGTCCGTATAATATTCCGTCTTTACATGTTCGTCCGTATATAATATTCCGTCTTTACATGTTCGTCCGTATATAATATTCCGTCTTTACATGTTCGTCCGTATATAATATTCCGTCTTCACATGTTCGTCCGTATATCATATTCTGTCTTTACATGTTCGTTAACATAGTTCCAATACATTATTTTTTTTAACATTTCTACATTCGAATTAATATGAAGTCACAATTAGAAATCCGACGTCATATTACGCTCAACTGAAAATTTCAAACTGGAACAATGCAATTTCGTTAAGATTTCTCAATATTTCTGTTTAAAAGGTACGTATATTTAATAAAATGATGAGAATATATGTTTATGTTAATTTTATTTGCTTTAACATTCTGTTTTGGGATATATCTTATTAGTTAAAAAAACAGAATTCCATTGAAGATTTTTGAAATTTAAAAATAATTGTAGGTGTTGCTTAACTTCTGGCGAGGTGAATTATTATGTAACCTGTGCATTTAAATCGTGACCTCTGATGTCGATAATTTGTACTACGTTCTCATACTAAAACTGTTTAAGGTATGCCTCACATCAGCAGAGTTGCATACAAATTATAGAAAAGTGACATCACCATGATCACAAAACAGTACAACTTGTAGTGGTATTAACTCGTCTTTTCTGAATCACCCTTTTACGCTTAACTGACGAAAAAATATATATATTAAGAGGCTTTACATTGTTTCTTTATTGGCATTGAAACAAATGTAGAGGACCACCTAATAAATATTCCTGATCAGGTGTTTTTGTTTTGAGTTGTATATGTATGTCTTTATTAGTAGTTGTAATTGTCGGTAGTCTTGCTTGTTGTATTATGAATGAGGTTTACAGTCCTTCAAACCTTCAAATCATTCTACGCAATGGCTCACTGTGTACCTAAGTTTTGCAGATACTAGTTTTGTGACTTTTTTCTGTTTCTAGCGGAAAATCATATTTTTCTTATCTATGAACGATAACAGCCTCTAATTACATTGTAAAATAAATTTGTTTATTTGTCGTAGCTAAGTGTAAATTAAATAAGAGATGTGTACTTCTACATGTCATACTGCAAACACTTATTATGACAATAAATAAACAAACATTAACTAAAGGATTTATAGCTACATCGGTATAGCAATTTTCATTAAAATTGCTTTTTCTATTCCTGACATCCGTGCTGCAATTTTTTTTAAACAGCGGCCATTTTTAAAATTCCAAAAGTAGATTGCAAAACTCCAGGTCCCCATCAAAATGTTCCAAAGTTTCATATTGATTGCTCATTGCATCTCAGAGAAACTGTGCTGACAAGATTGGAGGGAAAGAATAAAAATGAAAAAGGAAAAAAACAAAGAAAAAAAGAACTAAGAAGAATAATAAGAAACTGGACAAAAACAATATGTCTCCCCAAAACTTCGTTTAGGAGAAATAATGACATTCAATATATTATACTTGTTTCACCAATGTGATGCATGCACAACATCACAATTACACCTTAATTGAAGGTTTCCAGGTGAAAGCACTTAAGATCGTGGACCACACTATGAATTACGCATCGCTAAACACAGGGTCGACTTTCACGTGCAAATCATGGGTATTTTTTTTACTCAGACAATCGTTATAAAACCCCGCTATTTCTTTTCTCGACTGCTTTAGTAAAAAAAAATTCTGATGAAATGACGCTATGCCAAGGTTAGATGCTGCTACTCGGAATATCGCTATCGGTCAAATTGAAGGCGGGGAATCACAGAATGATGTTGCCAGAACGTACAATGTACATCAGAGAGTAATTTCACGCCTTTGGAGAAGCTACAAGCAGCTTGGTACTACGACAGACTGACTACGTTCAGGGCGTCCGGTGTTACAACTCGGGCGCAGGATCGTTATCTTAGATTATTCCATATACGGAACAGGACTATTGCTGCAACATAAATATCTGTAAACTCCTTGGGTTGCGCCATATATCACCACTGACAGTACGCAATCGGTTACGCTCTCATGGATTGCGGGCAAAAAGACCTTACGTCGGAGCAACACTGAGAGGCCAACACCGCCGAACAAGGGTTGGATGGTGTACTATCGTTCGTCTATGGAATTAACAGAACTGCAGAAGAGTGTTGTTCAGCGACGAGTTACGTTTGCAGCTTGAAAAGCGAGATGGTCGCATGCAAGTGTACAGGCGCCGAAATGAACGTTTTGCGCAAAACTGTGTTGTAGCAAGAGACAATTTGGCGGAGGCAGTGTTATGATGTGCGCCGCTATCTCTTACGCCAAGAACACACAGCTGATACATATCCAAGGCAATCTTAACGCTGTTAGGTATAGAGAAGAAATTATACGGCCACATGTATTGCCCGTAATTGACATTCAAAAGAGAAATTTTTAAACACGACAATGTCCGACCACATACAGCACGTGTAACAGTTGATTTTTTTAGAGCAAGAGAATGTCAATGTGATCCGTTGGCCATCACGATCTCCTGATCATAACCCAATTGAACATCTGTGGGATGAACTGGATCGACGCGTGCGCCAACGACAACCACCGCCGCAAACTCTGCAACAATTAGAGCATGCACTTCAGTATGAGTGGCAAAGAATACGGTGTGTTCGTACTCAACGTTTAATTGAATCCATGCCAAGAAGAGTAAGGGCTCTGTTACAAGTAAATGATGGGCACAACAGATACTGACATTTTTGCGTGATTTATTGACAATATGTGACAAAATGTTATATTCCATTGTAAAAGAACTCATAAACATGAAGAGTGCCAATTTTTACATTTCTGTATCAATTATTTATATGATAAAATGTTAAAATAATACATGAAGTAAAATTTCCTTATTTTGTATGTTGCGTTTCTTTTTTGAGTGAGTATATATGCAGAATATTGTCATGATACAATGTATGATCACCAATGAACTGACATAATACAAAATTTAGCGTAGTAACCGGACCAAGTGAGTGAGGTCAATGTGATGTGCTATGTGACAGACTGACAAGTAATTATCATAAGTTACCACTGGACCGCATTTTATGAACATAGGGCTTAGGTTTACAAAGATGCAAAGCAAAATGTCACGTGTTAACGCCGATGCCGTCAACGCCGCTGCTGCCAGGAACCCTTATGCAGGTCTCGCTTCATTTAAGGCGAAATAAAAAAACATATATCCGACACTTTAACCAAAGAGAAAAATTGCTTCTAGTAAAGTAATGACAACTACTTCTTCAACATGTCTTGCCATGGCAGCGGTTTCCGATTAAAATGAAAATATTGAATGATAACTCTGACCAACTCCCAGAAGTCTCACTGCGGGCAGGTTGTACTCGACTGCAATTTTAATTGGCCAGCAGTGCCAGTTTTCCCACCACTGGTCGGGGTTTTACTCTGGGTCCTCCCCGAATAGAAACTGGTCGCCATTATATATCTAGAAAGTTGCTGAAAGGGGATATAACACAATTCAAACAAAATAAAAGAAAGAAAACCGACAAACAAACATACAAACTCCTGGAAACAACTTGTCATAAATGACATTGTTAATTACGATGATTCTTTGCATCTTCTAAACGATGGACTTCGTGATATTTTCGGGACCTATGAACTACTCCCTCCGCAGCAAATAAACCAGTTATGACATCTCCAAGGACCTCAATTATTCCTATGCAAATTTGTATTACTGTTCAAACATTACCTTCATTTCAATTAATCTGCAGAAGTATATTAATGTACTGTTCGATTTTACATTTTGAACGTTAAAAATTCAAGTTCGTATTTTCAACTTTAAAAATTCTATTATTGAACAATATTCTGTTTTCAGTACATAAGTCATGGCAGGGGAAAACACAAAATTCGATCATACATTAACAAATGACCAGCCAATTTCCCCATCCCCCAGACCGTACAAGAAGTGCTTAACAAACTGCAATGTAATATAACGATGATACGATGATGAACTTTTAAGAAGGTTAACTTATTATATATGGACCTCGTTAAAATATGTTGACAGGGTTTTGTCCTTGGTCAAAATATTATTTACTGACTTCGTTAAAAGTCCATAATTGATCAATACCTTATTCAAATGTAGATGAAAAGCTTCATCTCTCAATAAAGTGGATGAATTATACTTACTATTTAATGTTAGTTGTTAGTTTTAATACAGGAATCTACCAGAAACCTGGTTGATCGGATATATTATCTCTATATACAAGAATAAACTTAAGGTTCCACCAAAGACACTGGGAAATTACAGACCTAGTACATTATTATCGTGTCTAGGGATAATATTTACTTCCGTTTTAAACCGGCGATTGATTAATTTTATTGAAAATATGAATATAATGAACGAAAATAAAGCTGACTTTAGGAGGAATATTCTACTTTACATCATATCTTTCTGTATATATGTTGTATCAGTTGCTTTTTACTCAGAAGATGAAAACTATACTGCGTTTTTATAAACTTTTCGAAAGCTTTTGATTTTGTACACATAAAATCCTTGCTTCATAAATTGTTGTTGAATAATGTTAAGGGTAAGTTTTTTTAAACATTATCTTTTAATTTTAATATTTTGCGTCCTTCTTTATAGACATAGTATTATTTAACGCCTGAAACGAAATTTGTAGACTTAAAACACTGAAACAAAAAAAAATCATTCCGAGGACAAATATGTCCTCGCCGCACGAAGCCAGGGAATGACATTTATCGGTAATTTGTGTTATTTTCCTTTGATGTGTTCCAACTGATAATGCTTGTCTCAGCATACTAGCTGTGATACAAAAAATATCAGGCAGTTCATTACCGGGCATGCGTGACTAATGGCGGAGGAATCTAAAAATGATTACGTCACAGTAACTAACAGAATGTTCAAAAATAAACAAAGGAAAGATAAAATAAAACACGATCTAATAACCCCCTTCCCCAAAATGAAAAAGAACCAAAAAAGCAAAAACAAAAACAAAAAATCAAATATAACAAATTTTTCTAGAAATTTAGCATACGTCTGCTTGTAGTATGGACCCCCCTACCGCGCTCTTTTGTTTTAACGATTTCAAAAATATTCTCTGCCCTCCGTTCTCGACCACGCGAGTCACGTTTTGGCAGCTAGCTAACAATCATACACTTTAAATAATCTGAACAAAACTCTTTGAATTGCACAAACATCAAAATTCAACAGTGAAGTGAAAAATCCCGATTATTGTTCATTAGCCAGAAGAACTTGCGAATAACCTCGTCATTTTTTGGTAAATCCGACAAATCACAAAATTACGGTAGTAAAATTCGACCTTCACAAAAACCTACAACTCATTACATGCTGTACATCAATGGCAATGCATTTCAATTAAAATTGGAATTTCTAAATAAATGACGTGTAAATCGTATCTCCCTTGACCACTGCAAGGTACTGAAAATTAAAAATAACAGCACCAAACAGTTACCAGAAATGATAACGATATAAAATACAAAATATAGAAAAGTGAAACTGACACTCCATTGGAAAATCGGTCAGAAACGTTGGCACAAACATTTGAAATAATACAGTTGTCAAAGAGCAAAATATTAAAAACATAAAGTTTGACACCCCATATTATAATTAAGAGTAAAATAAAGGATTCTCATTCACATACTATTACATAAAGTATTAAAAATGACTTGCCTTGTAACCATACACACAGAATCAATGAAATAAACGTCCATTCATTACGCCACATTCCAGTTGAATGACGTCGACGTTAAATAACGTAGCACTCCGTTTTTCACAGATAACTCCGACAAAATAGTCTCTTTGAAATTGTTTTGAAAAACAGATTGATTCCGTAATTTTTTAGAATTTTTGCATGGAATTTCATAAAGATATATTTTTAGTTATAAATTACCGATAAACAAAATATAAGGCAATTGGTTTTAGGTAGTGGCTTTCTCACGGTGATATCTTAGGTTCGCCCTAACGGGCTCACCTGAGATGTACCGTGAGAAAGCCACTACCAAAAACCAATTGCCTTATATTCTGTATTTATCGGTAATTTGTGTTATTTTCCTTTGATGTGTTCCAACTGATATCTCATAATACTAGCCGTGATACAAAAAATATCAGGCAGTTCATTACCGGGCATGCGTGACTTATGGCGGAGGAATCTAAAAATGATTACGTCACAGTAACTAACAGAATGGTCAAAAATAAACAAAGCAAGATAAAATAAAACACGATCTAATAACCCCCTTCCCCCAAATGAAAAAGAACAAACAAAAAAAAACAAAAACAAAAAATCAAATATTACACCCCAGGACAATTTTAAGTTGAGAAAAAGCTATCTTTAAGTATGATTGCAGCGGCATTATTTTTAATCAAAAAGCTTGATAATAGCTGATTTAAAGTTGAATAAAAGTAGTATATCAGCGTTACTTTTAATCAACTTATATTTACCTAATGAACTGCTGAAATACCGCTTTTTAAAACTAATTTGCATATTTGGTTCAGTGATTAGGACAATAAGCGGTAAAGAAGTGTGAAATAAGTTGGGCTAAAGCGTCTAAATTATGTAAATTAGGTGAAGTTGGGATTAAGCGGTACAAATCAGCGGATTTGAAGTGGAATATGCAAATTAGTTGTCAGTGGTAAATAAGCGGAATATAGCAAATGTACAAAAGCGGATTTTAGGTGGTTATACCAGCGTGTGTTAAGTGTATAATCTCAGCGTACTTTAAGTTGGAGATGTCAGCGTGTTTTAAGTTGGAGATGTCAGCGTGTTTTAAGTTGGAGATTCAGCGTGTTTTAAGTTGGAGATGTCAGCGTGTTTTAAGTTGGAGATGTCAGCCCGTTTTAAGCTGGAAATTTAAAAAGTCTGTTTTAAGTGTTAGCGTCTCATGTGTAAATACAATTGTAATTGTCTATGTGGAATTGAAGCATACATGATATTAAAAATTGCAAATTTGGTGTAGGTCAATCTGTTTTAGAGCTAAAAGCAGCATTAATGTGCTCCACGAGTTAAATCTGAAATTTGGCCATTTTCTAAACCTGTCTTTTTTGTACTTGTTTTTGTGTACCTCTTGCTTCATTCTGTTTAAAAGGATTAAATAATGATATAAAAATACAATCATATAAGTTTATTTGAGCATTCATATTTATAGTTGCATAATGTAACCTTTAAAACATAACATAATATAATTATGAAAATAACTATTTACAAAATATTTACAACATAAATACAAGTTTAAATTGACCTTCTAAGTTTCTGTTTTAGTTTTTCTCATCTTTTCCACTCGCATTGCTTCCCTTATTTCTCGACTGATGAACTATCATATGCAGCACATAACTCTGAAATCACAATGATTTTCATTTAATGTACAAATATTTCCAAGAATTATGTAACATTTCCAAAGATAGCTAAACAATTTTGCTCCTGATACTAAAATAAACAATCGTGTATTAAATATTTAAAGATATTTATACAAATATAATAAAAGAGACATATATATAATTTACACATTTGTAACACAATGAGCGTGCAGTTGTAAACTTGTTTGATAGTTTTGTCTAAGAAAAACTCATTTGAGTTATCTTCTCCTAATATGAGTTGCTTCCCCTTCTTAGAAGCATTAAAGTTTAAAACCTAATAAATGAGTATGTTATATGTGTAAACAACTGTTATTTGATATTTTGTGTGCTCCTTTAAGAATAAAAGTAAAAAATTTCCCCTGATTTCAGTATTAGTTACATTTAATGAAAATATAGTTCAATGAAAATGATGTTCTATAATTATAATTACTTCATGAACTTACCAGTCATCTAAAGTGCTTTCTTTAAGCTTACTCTCTAAAAACTTAATTATTGTTTCCAGATCAAAGCAGCTTACAAACTACAAATAAAAATGTATATAAATTGTTTCATCTCACAAGCAAACACTGAACATAAACCAACATTTACAAAATAAAAATAAAATAGAACAGTCAATGTCAATTAAAAAGACATATTTTAATATGTTGTAAATATTGGGGAAGGAAGCTAGACTAACAGGGTAAAACCCGACCTTCGGTAGGAAAACTGGCCATCCTCGTCAATTAAAATTGGAATCAAGCACACCCTTCAGCAGTGAGACTTGAACTAGCTGGCAACCTCGGTGTTGACAATTAAAGTAATCTTTGTGTTTAAATATTTCTAGAAAATTTACGATATTTTATCAATAACGCCAGTCATTTACAGGTTGTAAAACATGAATGGACTAGCTATTCTTTTATTAACATTATTGCACATGGACATACAAGTAGAATTTCTGTTACCGTGGTTATGTTGTTTTGACTAAATGGGTGAGCAGGTTTGGTAGCTGTTCCTTGTATTGGTTGTTTCACAGCAATAGTTAGGGTGGCCTTCGGAATTCTTAGTCTACAAAATAAATGAAGACATATATGCAATATAAGACCATTCTTAAATCAGCTACAAAATTCTCAGTACAATACAAATTGAATATAGTGTAATTTAGATTTCTCAGTTAAATTCCCAAATATTCAAAATCTCATACTGAGATTTTGGATATGTAGGAATGTCACAATTAAATGCATGCACTTACAACTATACCCTCAAACATATGTCTAAACAATCCCTCTATAATAAATATCTTTCGGTACATGTTATCTGATAACTTATATGTCCCGATTTATTTGTACCTTAATGACTCCCAGCATCACGCACTAAGATAATATGCTTATTGCTATGCTTATATATATTGCTGCTAAATCATAGTGTTTTAATGTATACCCTATACTTCCTTAATAAAAATGCCATGGTTTTTGTGCATGCATGTGTTCTTAATTAGGTTTCTGCCTATAATGCTTGGATTTAATGCTCAGTAACAATATATAGTATTTGATCCTTTTTTGTTGGTCGTGCTTTTTGTGTGTTTTCACTTAATGCATAGATTTTAATACTAGTCAATACGGCCTAGTGTACGGTTAAATGACATATTGGTGACTTTAGCATTTGGCATTGCATCTGCAGTTAATACTAGTCAATACGGCCTAGTGTGCGGTTAAATGACATATTGGTGACTTTAGCATTTGGTATTGCATCTGCAGTTAATACTAGTCAATACGGCCTAGTGTACGGTTTAATGACATATTGGTGACTTTAGCATTTGGTATTGCATCTGCAGTTTTAATAATAGTCAATACGGCCTAGTGTACGGTTAAATGACATATTGGTGACTTTAGCATTTGGTATTGCATCTGCAGTTAATACTAGTCAATACGGCCTAGTGTACGGTTAAATGACATCTTGGTGACTTTAGCAGTTGGTATTGCATCTGCAGTTAATACTAGTCAATACGGCCTAGTGTACGGTTAAACGACATATTGGTTACTTTAGCATTTGGTATTGCATCTGCAGTTAATACTAGTCAATACGGCCTAGTGTACGGTTAAATGACATATTGGTGACTTTAGCATTTGGTATTGCATCTGCAGTTTTAATAATAGTCAATACGGCCTAGTGTACGGTTAAATGACATATTGGTGACTTTAGCATTTGGTATAGCATCTGCAGTTAATACTAGTCAATACGGCCTAGTGTACGGTTAAATGACATATTGGTGACTTTAGCATTTGGTATTGCATCTGCAGTTAATACTAGTCAATACGGCCTAGTGTACGGTTAAATGACATATTGGTGACTTTAGCGTTTGGTATTGCATCTGCAGTTTTAATAATAGTTAATACGGCCTAGTGTACGGTTAAATGACATATTGGTGACTTTAGCATTTGGTATTGCATCTGCAGTTAATACTAGTCAATACGGCCTAGTGTACGGTTAAATGACATATTGGTGACTTTAGCATTTGGTATTGGATCTGCAGTTAATACTAGTTAATACGGCCTAGTGTACGGTTAAATGACATATTGGTGACTAGCATTTGGTATTGCATCTGCAGTTAATACTAGTCAATACGGCCTAGTGTACGGTTAACTGACATATTGGTGACTTTAGCATTTGGTATTGCATCTGCAGTTAATACTAGTCAACACGGCCTAGTGTACGGTTAAATGACATATTGGTGACTTTAGCATTTGGTATTGCATCTGCAGTTAATACTAGTCAATACGGCCTAGTGTACGGTTAAATGACATATTGGTGACTTTAGCATTTGGTATTGCATCTGCAGTTAATACTAGTCAATACGGCCTTGTGTACGGTTAAATGACATATTGGTGACTTTAGCATTTGGTATTGCATCTGCAGTTAATACTAGTCAATACGGACCAGTGTACGGGTAAATGATATATTGGTGACTTTAGCATTTGGTATTGCATCTGCAGTTAATACTAGTCAATACGGCCTAGTGTACGGTTAAATGACATATTGGTGACTTTAGCATTTGGTATTGCATCTGCAGTTAATACTAGTCAATACGGCCTAGTGTACGGTTAAATAACATATTGGTGACTTTAGCATTTGGTATTGCATCTGCAGTTAATACTAGTCAATACGGCCTAGTGTACGGTTAAATGACATATTGGTGACTTTAGCATTGGGTATTGCAGCTGCAGTTTTAATAATACTAATACTGATATACTGTTGTTAGCAAATAATATCTTTATTAATTCACCACGCCAAAACAACTGTTATCTTCATTTGTTGCCAAATTACAGTAATATATGATGTAAAAACTGGCGATGTGATATATTTTGCCGAACCATTTCAATACATGCCAGTACCGATATTGTACTAGTTAATTCCGTATTGGACTTGTTTAACTATATAATTAGTGAAATATTCTAGTTGCTAATTCATATTATTACATGAATAAAATTTTGCGTGTGTTGATTAGTTTAAAAACAACTTTACTAAAAAACACAATAAAGATTTGAAAATCAGGGTTTTTCATATTTCATCGTTCCGACACATTTATCATGTAACTTATTTTCATCAATCATTTGTCAATACAATTAATACACATTTAAAAAATATATGGTATATAGCTGATTTTAGCGGATCTCCTTTTTTATACTTCTATCATACAAGGAAAGAAATGTTTCTTAACTAAATAAGATATCATACTGTAAACAGTATATAATACAACTAGTAAACCATTTATCTTATATAATAACAGATTTTGAAAAGCAAAACAAAATTTGACAAATAAAGTTAAACAGAATACTAAATAATTGACAATCTTAGTTATCAACCATTAATCACATGTCTGTCAACACTCAGGTTGGTGGTTCGATCGAGTCTCGTTGAGTTTTCCAACTGATCAAAGGTCCAAGGTCAGGGTGTTATTTGTCCTAAGTGGCCGAGTGGTTAAGGTAGTTAGTCATCTACTATTGATCACATACCTGTCACAATTGATTTTGAGGGCTAAAGTCCCGCTGCGGGCAGGATGTGTTCGACTCCAATCTGACCAGGATTGGCAGCTGTCCTACCTAAGATAGTAAAGAAGTTTCTAATATCATTCAAAAACGGAGACAATATGCGTTGTGTATATGGAACAATTAAATTCGGAAGAACAACGTAAATACAGTATTCAAACAGGTGATATTCTTCAACAAATGCTATCAGATTTTAGCGAGATTCGGCAGAAGCTAGCACCATCTAAAGAATGTGTGTACGATTCAAGACAGGTGGAACGAAGAAAATATGAACAAATAAACAGATTTCCTGGAATATGGTTCAAGTGTTTTGCTAAATTAATTACAAATATAAAGAATGCAATACACAAAGTTTATGTTTTAATGGTATAATGTCCGAAAATCCTCTTTAATTTAGACATCATATATTCTGATCCCTCCTTTTCGGAAAATGCCAATAAAACTTTAATCCCCTTCTTTATATAGTCCACACACAAAATTTGATTCAACCTTCTTATTTTGGAAATGTCATTTCAAAATTGGATCCCCCAAAAGAGATTGGGAGCGTGCATCATTCCGCAAGTAATCTTATGTATACCTATCATAATGAACACAATTAATAATTAATTTTATCAATAAATATGAGCTACTTTGCTAAAATATAAAATAATAAGAGAAAACAATTATACTTGAAGACAATATGATAAATGACAAATATTTATTACTTAACTTAGACACACATTGGGTATAAGAGCACTATATATAAAACAAGAACATACATGTATATACACAAACAAACAAATGTATACAGAATATGTACAAATATAAGACAGACACCGTATATATGTGCGATTTTACTAAAAGAATGTACGTCTAAAGTCATTTAAAGTTCATAGAAATTTCCTTATTTCTTCAAGGAATAAACTCACTGATACTATACCGTCGGGGACTACAACTTTTAACTAGTACAATTATATATTTTCAACTACATTTTATGCAAATTACGTAAGTATTCTTTGTGAATAACTTCAAGGCTATGTGTTTGCATATAAATTCATCAAAAACAATAATTTAGACCATTTCAATTTGCCCATGTAGGAAGCTTGTACAGGAAAGGGATAAGTTATTGAACGAATTATTAAGAACTTAACAGAAAAATGAAGGTACTGTTTAGAAGAATCATAGACATCTAAATGAAAATACTCGTGTTATTGTTTTCAGCAGTTTGTTTTTAATAAAAGAATTAGCGTATCCTCCTATATATTACATTATTAAAGAAAAGATCCCACGTCACGCATGTAAGAATAGTTTGATACAATTGAACATTGGAACATATCGATTTAAAAGGTGATTGCTTTAGAATGACTCACGTTTACTCCATATTTATATTTAGAGAATACTTGATTGGATAGATACTACTTCGATAGGTAAATAGTGTTTATTACTTACTTAGACTCATGTTGTGTACAAGAGCAGCATATACAAAGCAAATACTTAACATGTACATATACAAACAAATAAACAAACAAATATATACAGAATATGTACAAATATAAGACAGTCACCGTATATAACTATAAAAATGTATTTCTAAGTTCATCTTCGATTCATAAAAAATTTCCTATTTTCTTCAAGAAAAGTGATAGTTTTTCTGTAACTGGTTGTTGCAGAGAGAAAGTAAACCCTTCAATTTATATGCTCTTGGGTTATTAATATAATCACTTGGTATATAGAGAGCACGGAGTTTTTCGATTGCATTAAAACTACATACAAACAAGTAGTGAAATTCATCCCCAAGTCCATTTTTGCAGAGATGACAGATTATCTTCTCCCTCGGTACTCCACTCCAACGTCCCGTTTCTATGGGGAATTTTAGGTTGGAGCAGCGACGTTTTGTGATAAACATTCTCTCAGGTATACTCAGTCGTAGTAAATACGACACTCCAGTGTAAAGTCCTCTTTAAAGATCGAGTAGAATTTTCATCTGGAGCAGCTATTAACTTGACTGTACAATAACTGAATGTATCGATCTCTTAGTTTTTTGTTTAATTATATGAACAAGTCCCTGTCTATCGGGATACATGAAAACGTTTTACTTAAACAGAAATTTAAAGTAATCCCTCTGTACATATCTGGATCTACTTTATAAATAGGCACCATAATTCCAACCGACCAACATTCTGGTGTAAGACCAGTGTCTAATATTAAATTAAATAGTTTAATATAAACAGCCATCATGTTGTCCAGTGGATTTTTAATACACTCGATTAGTACCTAGTCACTACCTGGCGATTTGTTATTTTTTTAAAATTCATTACAACACTTTTTACTTCGGACTCGGTAATGGGACTGTTCAAAAATACCTCGACTTTGTCCGGTATATTAATATGATCCACGTTCGGTATTTGGTCATCTTCATTATGTTGATTTATTTTTATGTTTTTTAAAATGATCATATAAATCTTGTATAGATATTTAATTGTCATCCGTTTTTTACGAATGTTATTCAATGTCTTTCAAAATGATTTACTGCATGTCTTTTAGGGAAAGTTGTCGTAGTTCGTTTTCAGATTTTAGCTGATATTGCATGTACGTTTTATTTACGATCTTTTTTTAATTCTTTCTAGTCACCTCCAGATGTTTTTTGTTCTATGCATTCTTTACAGAACTATACCGCTTTCGTGCTGTTCGGAATGTTTTGCGAGCCATAGCGCATTCTTCATCTAACTAAGGTTTCGAGTTTACATGTTTATGGTATTTGCGTTTTTGTTTTCCGAAGACATTTTTTGCAGCATTAATGAAATTTACATTAAGAGTTTGTATCAGCCTGTCGAATATCGTCTCGTCTCGTTAATCGCTTTAGTTCATGAACAAGTTAAGAAGTCACATCATCGCAGTCATCTTTAATATTGTTGACAAAATCAATTTTCATTTTACAGTTCCATTTTACAAAAGACGTGTCATTACTGTCCTCTATACGCATTTGTTTCATTAGTGACAGTTGCACGTATTTCAAGATCGATCGCGCAATGACAGTCAGAGAATAAAGAAATAAATTCTTCAATATGAAGACTCTAGAGTTGGCTATGTTAATGTTATTTCTTGTACACAAACTCAGGAGTGATTGACAATAACCATTAGGTCTGTCAGTGCAGCTTGTTACCCTCTGTATCGGAATATTGAGTCTGTTTAGTTTTTCAAATTCTTGCATAAATTCTAGCATGTCGCGATCCCTGTCCAAGTCGAATATGTCAATAATGGCGTCGTCTGGTACTATGTAGTCTTTTAAAATGCCTGTTTTTGCATTAAAGTCCCCCACCAATGCGACATTGTTTTTACCTTGTGTAAAATTTAACAATTCAATTCATTTTCTATTTCTTCAAATGAATCTTGGAGTATTTTCAGGCGGTATGTACACACAGCCAACAATTATATTTGACTCTAAGTGTGCAATCTTAGACTAAACCATTGAACATATTCGCTATCAGTGTTATGAAATTTAATATTTTGTTCTAATCTTTTGTTATAAATTATAGCAATACTTACGGAGGGCTTTTTACAGTTTTGCCTGTTTTTTGTAAAGCACCTATACACCATAAGGAGATCTAATATAACATGATCAGTGAGTTTCGTTTCGACAAAAATACAAATCTCATGATTAAGTTTGTTTCTTTGTTTGATGGTGTTTAACGCCATTTTCAGCAATTTTTCATCTATATCATGGCGTCCAGTTTTTATTGGGGAGGAAGCCGGAGAACCTGGAGAAAACCCCCGACCCGCGGTAGGAAAACTGGCAATCCTTATCAATTAAGATTGGAGTCGAGTACACCCTGCCTGCAATAAGAATCGAACCCGCAATCTCAGTGTTGACAGACAACGTGATCAATAGTAGACGAACTACCTTGACCACTCGGCCACCGAGGCCCCCTCATGATTAAGTAAAATATCAACAAAATCAGGGCCTTGGAGTCTTTTTCTTAAGCCACAAACATTTAATTAACAAAATCTTATAGTATCATCACGTGTTATATCAATTAAGTGTTGGCTCGTGTGTAGTTGTACTCGGGTCAAACACATCCGATTGTAATAGTCTTTTACTATATACATGTGCTTAGTAAGAAATCATACAAGTCTAAGCTTAACATGATATTTAAATCATCGGATTCACAACTGGTATTACTTTATCTAAACAAAATATGAGTTATGATGTGTTACAGGTTGATTAGTTGAAAGATCAAAATTCTGTACATAAAATAAAAGCAACTCTTTAATATCATTGGTTACAACACAAAATTGTTTAATACATACGTTCGCTTTCCTGGGAAATTGTAAATTTATTCGATGAATTTTCAGATACCGTTAGTTGATTCTGGTTTACCGTCGTGAAGGTGAATCGCCTTCCGGAACCTTGTCTTTTTCCAAATCTATGTACGTTACCCAACTCGATCTTGTAGTCTATGCCTTATTCCTGGTAATATAATCTCGTAGTAGGGCCTCGGTGTTTTCACCCGGTGTTTCGTGTAAACCTGAGACCACTAAATTGTTTTTCATTTACCTGCGGTTTAGGTCTAAGACATCTTCCTTTAATGATTGTATTGTAGTTTCACAATCACAATAGTTTTTCTCACTCTTCAGTTTTTCTATGTCTGAACTTAGTTTAAGATATACATTTTTTTTTGTTTTTACCTGTCTGTGTTTTCACGTCCGATTAGATGCCCCTTTTACATCTCCTTCTGGCGCCCTTTAGTTTGGTGCCGTTATTATTAATTTTCTGTTCGGCTGCAATCATGCGGTTAGTCAATGAAATCATAGGGTTCTTTAATTCATCTAACCATGTCAACGTTTGTTCTACTCTCTGTAAACGGCTGTCAACACTCGACATCAGTTTTAAAAGCATTGCGGGAATAACATTTATGCTTTGGCTGGGATCATCCGACTATCGTTCTGCTCTCTCCTAACAGTTTAACAGTTTCGCTCAGGGACATCATGAATATTACACTTCTTGGCTAATAGTGTCGAAGTTGAAAGTTCAAAAGACAAATTTAGCCCCGAGTAACTGCGGACAGTTATACTGTATATATAAGTGTCGTGTTATGTGTTCAGTATGTTGTGAGTTGTTTCTATTTTGGTGCTGTTTTTTATTCTTAAACAAGTTGTGAGCATTGCAAAAAATAATAAAAAGTCATTTTTACACTGTCTTAAGTACGTTACTGCACAGTTAAATCTTGACATATTCATCGGTGCTCCCGGCTCAAATTTACTCCATAATAATGTTTAAAAACAGTTAAATAATCGTTTTTCTTGGAGACTTCAAAGACTCAACCATCTTGTCCAGGGGCACACAATTAACTCGGATAGTCATGCACTTTAGAGAGTATATCAGTAATTATAAAGTGTGCACTCGATGTGATGAAACTCGGAGGTTAAATTGTCCCTCAGTACTTTTGTTAGATATGATGTAGCTGAAATAAAAATTTAAGTCAAGCAAGCTAAACAATATTTTAAATATTTTATACATAGATTTTTAAAGAACTGTAATTGGGAGTCACTTATTTTCAAAATACAATTGCCTCACCATGTTGGACATCCTCGGGTATAACCCCCAGTATACAGGAAGTGACCTATAAGGTACATGTAAGTGATATGAATATGGAACAAATATCTGTAAAACACTGTCAATTGTCTTCAGTCGTGTTTTGACTCCCAGAGTACTCGATACTCCAATAAAACTACAAACCTACTAACGGTTACAGAGTTAAAACGGTCAAGCGGATTATCTTTTTGACAGGAAATAAAATTCAAGTTTATTATTTATTAATAAATACAAATAACGGATGGAAAAATACTAAGCTACTGTTATAGCACTGATGCAATAAACATTTCAGTTACGTCGGGCCGACATAGGACATGAAAACATACAATAACTAAACCTGAAGTCGGACTCACCTATCCAAAATCGTACTCAAACTCAGACACAAGTTTCGACATGCCTGTATCGCAAAAAGCAATAATTGTGATCAAACATGAAACATGTGTAATCTTGTTTTATATTACACAATGAAATTATATAACTTCATACGATGTATGGACTCTGTGTGTTTAGTGTGTTTATTTATTTTTCATCAACGTGTACGCAAAATTTTATTGGGGAAGTAAATCTATAAGATTTTCCTAAGAAATCTCGACCTTCCTTGTACATTGAGATTGGAGTCGAGCATACCTTGCCACAGTCGTGCACGAACTCTCAATTCCAGCATTCAGGTACCGACACGCTGGTTATCGAATACGATCAGCTATCTAGACCACCGAGACCCGACATTTATTAACACTGATTAATTAACAAACACAAAAAATATATAAGAGTAATTTTTGTTGGTATTTAAGAAAACTCAACTTAGATGCTTATCAGGATGGAATAACTTCATAGGAATTAAA
This sequence comes from Limnoperna fortunei, assembly GCA_944474755.1. Lineage (NCBI taxonomy): Eukaryota > Metazoa > Mollusca > Bivalvia > Mytilida > Modiolidae > Limnoperna > Limnoperna fortunei. The sequence goes on along the minus strand of OX104115.1, from coordinate 866,564 downwards.
GATACCATTAGATAAAACCAGGCATCCGAGTATAAAAGTGTAGGTGCACTTCATTTTTGCTGATGAAATCTTGAAGTAACACATACCACATTAACTTGAAGAAGGTAAATGCACTCTCTCCAATTATGCGTTAAATACGATTTGTTATTACGCCATAAAATGAATAAACAAGGTGAAAAATGTATTTCATAGGCTGAACTGCATATGGATTGATTCAGTGCGTCAAACCAAACACGGCACAGAGGTGATTCAGTCAGTCGTACACATTGGTACCATGGTAACCAAACAGTTGATGTTCAGCAGATGCTGGTTGCGATGAAAGTCGTTTTTCACGAATTATTTAATATTATTAACCTAGAACATATTATTTTTTCCGCTGTAAATATTATTCATCTTCCGCAATGAGAGATATAACCTAAGATAAGACTAGGCTCGGTCTATTTATAATCGCGGTAACTCCATGTTATTCATGATTCCGATTTTATTTTTACTATCCAATCAGAACGCCTGAAATAAGAACTTTGTCTGATAGGTAATTTCAAGGTCCAACAGATATACAATTTCTATTACAATATCACCCTGGTCTTTTCCAAGAGCGCATGTCATAACCTAACATAACATTCTCCTTCTCTTTATTGTAAGGCTGATTTATAACTGGCTATATCTGAGGTTACCGCTGAATAACAGGTTGTAAATAAGGCGGCCCCTAACGACTGTCTTACAAATATTGGTTAGTGACAAGCCATCATAGTTTTGGACAGAAAATAAATTATTTTTAAAACCGTTTTTAAAATCGCTTGATTGTTTAACTAATTGTAAAGCCAAATTTTAGGCGGCCAGGATTCGTTGTTAAAGGAAGATGTCACAATACCTGCAGACAATATCCCGACCTTCGGAAGGAAAACTGACAATCCCTATCAATTAAGATTGAGTGTGCACATCTTCCCTTAAATATGGTTAGAACTCATAACAATAGCTTCGACACGTCAGTCATCACTAGCAGATTATTGACTACCCTAAAAATCTTCCAAAAATGCCTGCGTTACACCAGGGCTTTAAAATTTCATCACATTGATTGTTTTGTTTCACATGAAGTCTTGTTCTTGTCATCATATAACAAATGTTGATGAAAGCTTGCTTACTTGGCATTTAGCAATACACACTGACAAAACATAGAATAACTGTTATACTTCTGCAGAACATAAAATAGCTTAAACTAAAACTAGCACACGATTCAATCAATTCTACACGGATGTCCATATATAATCCCAAAGTGGGGGCCTCGGTGCCCGAGTGGTTAAGGTATTTCATCTACCATTGATCACATGGTCTGTCAATACTGAGATTGCGGGTTCCAGTTTCACTGCGGGCAGGGTGCGCTCGACTCCAATCTTAATTGACAAGGATTGCCAGTTTTCCTACCGAAGGTCGGGGGTTCTTTCCAGGTACTCCTGCTTCCTCCCCCAATAAAAACTGGACGCCATGATATAGCTGAAAAATAACTGAAAGTGGCGTTAAACATCATTCAAACAAACACACAAACAAAAACATAATCCCGATGTCGACAAGGAGATTTGTGCAGAGATGTACTATAGCAAAACATTATATAGCTGAAATCTCATATAAGTAAAACAACTAATGATGCAAATATGTATCCATGGATACACTGAATACTCAACAGATGAGTGAAGTAGCTGTTTGCACTACAATATGTCTGAAATTTATCTTTTAGAGGTAGATGTATACATACATGATGACTTTTGTAAAATTGATTGGTAAATAAGTATGAAGTGTCTGTTGATGATTTACTAGAGTCTACAGATGGACGGACGTTGTATACTGGAGTGTATATATGGACGCACGCTGTTTACTAGAGTCTACAGATGACGGACGTTGTTTACTCGAGTTTTCAGATGGACGGACGTTGTTTACTGGAGTCTGCAGATAGAAGGACTCTACAGATGGAAGGAAGTTGTTTACTGGAGTTTTCCGATGGACGCACGTTGTTTACTAGAGTCTACAAATGGACGGACCTTGTTTACTGGAGTCTACAGATCGAATGACGTTGTTAACTGGATCGCGTCTACAAATGGAAAGACGTTGTTTAGTGGAGTCTACAGATGGTCGGATGTTGTTTAGTGGAGTCTACAGATGGTCGGACGTTGTTTACTGGAGTCAACAGATGGACGGACGTTGTTTACTGGAGTCTACAGATGGTAGGATGTTGTTTACTGGAGTCAACAGATGGACGGACGTTGTTGAAAGTCGGAAATTTCTTTGTTTTACGCCAATTTTCGTGAGATATGTCATGGAGTCAAATTTTAATTATGCAGATAGAGTTGGGATAACCAATCATTGGACATACAAATAATACGCTTTGGGGTCTCTAGTGTTGGCATAACGCCAAGATGCTACATTACTAACTATGTAAGACCTCCAGTGTTGGCACAGCGCCGAGGTGTTAGATAACTAACTAGATCACATGGCCATTGAGATTTCTGTTAGAGCTTCTGTGTTCGCACAGGGTCAAGGTGTTAGATAACTAACTAGAGCACACGGCCATTGAGATTTCTGTTAGAGCTCCTGTGTTGGCACAGCGCCGAGGTGTTAGATAACTAACTAGAGCACACGGCCAATGAGATTTCTGTTAGACCTCCAGTGTTGGCACAGCGCCGAGATGTTAGATAACTAACTAGATCACACGGTCATTGAGATTTCTGTTAGAGCTCCTGTGTTGGCACATCGCCGAGGTGTTAGATAACTAACTAGATCACACGGCCATTGAGATTTCTGTTAGACCTCCAGTGTTGGCACAGCACCGAGATGTTAGATAACTAACTAGATCACACGGTCATTGAGATTTCTGTTACAGCTCCTGTGTTGGCACAGCTCCGAGGTGTTAGATAACTAACTAGATCACACCGCCATGAGTTATCTGTTAGACCTCCAGTGTTGGCACAGCTCCGAGGTGTTAGATATCTAACTAGAGCACACGGCCATGAGTTATCTGTTAGACCTCCAGTGTTGGCACATCGCCGAGGTGTTAGATAACTAACTAGATCACACGGCCATTGAGATTTCTGTTAGACCTCCAGTGTTGGCACAGCTCCGAGGTGTTAGATAACTAATTAGATCACACGGCCATGAGTTATCTGTTAGACCTCCAGTGTTGGCACAGCTCCGAGGTGTTAGATATCTAACTAGAGCACACGGCCATGAGTTATCTGTTAGACCTCCAGTGTTGGCACAGCACCGAGGTGTTAGATAACTAACTAGATCACACGGCCATTGAGATTTCTGTTAGAGCTTCTGTGTTGGCTCAACGCCGACGTGTTAGATAACTAACTAGAGCACACGGCCATTGAGATTTCTGTTAGAGCTCCTATGTTGGCACAGCGCCGAGGTGTTAGATAACTAACTAGATCACACGGCCATTGAGATTTCTGTTAGAGCTTCTATGTTCGCACAGCGTCAAGGTGTTAGATAACTAACTAGAGCACACGGCCCTTGCGATTTCTGTTAGAGGTCCTGTGTTGGCACAGCTCCGAGGTGTTAGATAACTAACTAGAGCACACGGCCATTGAGATTTCTGTTAGACTTCCAGTGTTGGCACAGCGCCGAGGTGTTAGATAACTAACTAGAGCACACGGCCATTGAGATTTCTGTTAGAGCTCTTGTGTTGGCACATCTCCGAGGTGTTAGATATCTAACTAGAGCACACGGCCATTGAGATTTCTGTTAGAGCTCCTGTGTTTGTACAGCGCCGATTTGTTAGATAACTAACTAGAGCACTCGGCCATTTGTCATGAGTTACACCTCCAGTGTTGGTACAGCTCTGAGGTGTAAGATAACTAACTAGAGCACACGGTCATGAGTTATCTGTAAGACCTGCAGTGTTGGCACCGCTCAGAGGTGTTAGATAACTAACTAGAGCAAACGGCCATTGAGATTTCTATTAGAGATCCTGTGCTGGCACAGCGCCGAGGTGTTAGATAACTAACTAGAGCACACGGCCATTGAGATTTCTGTTAGATCTCCAGTGTTGGCACATCTCCGAGGTGTTAGATAACTAACTAGAGCACACGGACATTGAGATTTCTGTTAGAGCTCATGTGTTGGCACAGCGCCGATGTGTTAGATAACTAACTAGAGCACACAGCAATTGGGATTTCTGTTAGAGCTCCTATGTTGGCACAGCGCCGAGGTGTTAGATAACTAACTAGATCACACGGACAATGAGATTTCTGTTAGAGCTTCTGTGTTCGCACAGCGTCAAGGTGTTAGATAACTAACTAGAGCACACGGCCATTGAGATTTCTGTTAGACCTCCAGTGTTGGCACAGCGCCGAGGTGTTAGATAACTAACTAGAGCACACGGCCATTGAGATTTCTGTTAGAGCTCCTGTGTTGGCACAGCTCCGAGGTGTTAGATAACTAACTAGAGCACACGGCCATTGAGATTTCTGTTAGAGCTCCTGTGTTGGTACAGCGCTGAGGTGTTAGATAACTAACAGGAGCACACGGCCATGAGTTATCTGTTAGACCTCCAGTGTTGGTACAGCTCTGAGGTGTTAGATAACTAACTAGAGCACACGGCCATGAGTTATCTGTGAGACCTCCAGTGTTGGCACCGCTCAGAGGTGTTAGATAACTAACTAGAGCACACGGCCATTGAGATTTCTGTTAGAGCTCATGTGTTGGCACAGCGCCGAGGTGTTAGGTAACTAACTAGAGCACACGGCCATTGAGATTTCTGTTAGATCTCCAGTGTTGGCACAGCTCCGAGGTGTTAGATAACTAACTAGAGCACACGGCCATTGAGATTTCTGTTAGAGCTCATGTGTTGCCAAAGAGCCGATGTGTTAAAAAAACTAACTAGAGCACACGGTCATTGAGATTTCTCTTAGAGCTCCTATGTTGGCACAGCGCCGAGGTGTTAGATAACTAACTAGATCACATGGCCATTGAGATTTCTGTTAGAGCTTCTGTGTTCGCACAGGGTCAAGGTGTTAGATAACTAACTAGAGCACACGGCCATTGAGATTTCTGTTAGAGCTCCTGTGTTGGCACAGCTCCAAGGTGTTAGATAACTAACTAGAGCACACGGCCATTGAGATTTCTGTTAGACTTCCAGTGTTGGCACAGCGCCGAGGTGTTAGATAACTAACTAGAGCACACGGCCATTGAGATTTCTGTTAGAGCTCCTCTGTTGGTACAGCGCTGAGGTGTTATTTAACTAACTGGAGCACACGGCCATGCGTTATCTGTTAGACTTCCAGTGTTGGTACAGCTCTGAGGTGTTAGATAACTAACTAGACCACACGGCCATGAGTTATCTGTAAGACCTCCAGTGTTGGCACAGCTCCGAGGTGTTAGATAACTGACTACAGCACACGGCCATTGAGATTTCTGTTAGAGCTCCTGTGTTGGCACAGCGCCGAGGTGTTAGATAACTAACAAGAGCACACGGCCATTGAGATTTCTGTTAGAGCTTCTGTGTTGGCTCAACGCCGAGGTGTTAGATAACTAACTAGAGCACACGGCCATTGAGATTTCTGTTAGACCTCCTGTGTTGGCACAGCGCCGAGGTGTTAGATAACTAACTAGAGCACACGGCAATGAGTTATTTGTTAGATCTCCAGTGTTGGCACAGCTCCGAGGTGTTAGATAACTAACTAGAGGACACGGCCATTGAGATTTCTGTTAGAGTTCCTGTGTTGGCACAGCGCCGTTGTGTTAGATAACTAACTAGAGCACACGGCTATTGAGATTTCTGTTAGAGCTCCTATGTTGGCACAGCGCCGAGGTGTTAGATAACTAACAAGATCACACGGCCATTGAGATTTCTGTTAGAGCTCATGTGTTGGCAAAGCGCCGATGTGTTAAATAACTAACTAGAGCACACGGCCATTGAGATTTCTCTTAGAGCTCCTATGTTGGCACAGCGCCGAGGTGTTAGATAACTAACTAAATCACATGGCCATTGAGATTTCTGTTAGAGCTTCTGTGTTCGCAGAGGGTCAAGGTGTTAGATAACTAACTAGAGCACACGGCCATTGAGATTTCTGTTAGAGCTCCTGTGTTGGCACAGCTCCAAGGTGTTAGATAACTAACTAGAGCACACGGCCATTGAGATTTCTGTTAGACTTCCAGTGTTGGCACAGCGCCGAGGTGTTTGATAACTAACTAGAGCACACGGCCATGAATTATTTGTCAGATCTCCAGTGTTGGCACAGCTCCGAGGTGTTAGATAACTAATTAGAGCACACCGCCATTGAGATTTCTGTTAGAGCTCCTGTGTTGGCACAGCGCCGATGTGTTAGATAACTAACTAGAGAACACGGCCATCGAGATTTCTGTTAGAGATTCTGTGTTCGAACAGCGTCAAGGTGGTAGATAACTAACTAGAGCACACGGCCATTGAGATTTCTGTTAGAGCTCTTGTGTTGGCACAGCTCCGAGGTGTTAGATATCTAACTAGAGCACACGGCCATTGAGATTCCTGTTAGAGCTCCTGTGTTTGTATAGCGCCGAGGTGTTAGATAACTAACTAGAGCACTCGGCCATTTGTCATGAGTTACACCTCCAGTGTTGGTACAGCTCTGAGGTGTTAGATCACTAACTAGAGCACACGGCTATGAGCTATCTGTAAGACCTGCAGTGTTGGCACCGCTCAGAGGTGTTAGATAACTAACTAGAGCACACGGCCATTGAGATTTCTGTTAGAGCTCCTGTGTTGGCACAGCTCCGAGGTGTTAGATATCTAACTAGAGCACACGGCCATTGAGATTTCTGTTATAGCTACTGTTTTTGTACAGCGCCGAGGTGTTAGATAACTAACTAGAGCACTCGGCCATTTGTCATGAGTTACACCTCCAGTGTTGGTACAGCTCTGAGGTGTTATATAACTAACTAGAACACACCGCCATTGAGATTTCTGTTAGAGCTCCTGTGTTGGCACAGCGCCGATGTGTTAGATAACTAACTAGAGCACACGGCTATTGAGATTTCTGTTAGAGCTCCTATGTTGGCACAGCGCCGATGTGTTAGATAACTAACTAGAGCACACGGCCATTGAGATTTCTGTTAGAGCTTCTGTGTTCGAACAGCGTCAAGGTGTTAGATAACTAACTAGAGCACACGGCCATTGAGATTTCTGTTAGAGCTCCTGTGTTGGCACAGCTCCGAGGTGTTAGATAACTAACTAGAGCACACGGCCATTGAGATTTCTGTTAGACTTCCAGTGTTGGCACAGCGCTGAGGTGTTAGATAACTAACAAGAGCACACGGCCATTGAGATTTCTGTTAGAGCTCTTGTGTTGGCACAGCTCCGAGGTGTTAGACATCTATCTAGAGCACACGGCCATTGAGATTTCTGTTAGAGCTCCTGTGTTTGTACAGCGCCGAGGTGTTAGATAACTAACTAGAGCACTCGGCCATTTGTCATGAGTTACACCTCCAGTGTTGGTACATCTCTAAGGTGTTAGATCACTAACTAGAGCACACGGCTATGAGTTATCTGTAAGACCTCCAGTGTTGGCACCGCTCAGAGGTGTTAGATAACTAACTAGAGCACACGGCCGTTGAGATTTCTGTTAGAGCTCCTGTGGTGGCACAACTCCGAGGTGTTAGATATCTAACTAGAGCACACGGCCATTGAGATTTCTGTTAAAGCTCCTTTGTTTGTACCGCTCCGAGGTGTTAGATAACTAACTAGAGCACACGGCCATTGAGATTTCTGTTAGAGCTCATGTGTTGGCACAGCGCCAAGGTGTTAGATAACTAACTAGAGCACACGGCCATGAGTTATCTGTAAGACCTCCAGTGTTGGCACCTCTAAGAGGTGTTAGATAACTAACTAGAGCACACGACCATTGAGATTTCTGTTAGAGCTCCTGTGTTGGCACAGCGCCGAGTTGATAGATAACTAACTAGAGCACATGGCCATTGAGATTTCTGTTAGAGCTCCTGTGTTGGCACAGCGCCGAGGTATTAGATAACTAACTAGAGCACACGACCATTGAGATTTCTATTAGACATCAGCGTTGGTACAGCTCTGAGGTGTTAGATCACTAACTAGAGCACACGGCTATGAGCTATCTGTAAGACCTGCAGTGTTGGCACCGCTCAGAGGTGTTAGATAACTAACTAGAGCACACGGCCATTGAGATTTCTGTTAGAGCTCCTGTGTTGGCACAGCTCCGAGGTGTTAGATATCTAACTAGAGCACACGGCCATTGAGATTTCTGTTATAGCTACTGTTTTTGTACAGCGCCGAGGTGTTAGATAACTAACTAGAGCACTCGGCCATTTGTCATGAGTTACACCTCCAGTGTTGGTACAGCTCTGAGGTGTTATATAACTAACTAGAACACACCGCCATTGAGATTTCTGTTAGAGCTCCTGTGTTGGCACAGCGCCGATGTGTTAGATAACTAACTAGAGCACACGGCTATTGAGATTTCTGTTAGAGCTCCTATGTTGGCACAGCGCCGATGTGTTAGATAACTAACTAGAGCACACGGCCATTGAGATTTCTGTTAGAGCTTCTGTGTTCGAACAGCGTCAAGGTGTTAGATAACTAACTAGAGCACACGGCCATTGAGATTTCTGTTAGAGCTCCTGTGTTGGCACAGCTCCGAGGTGTTAGATAACTAACTAGAGCACACGGCCATTGAGATTTCTGTTAGACTTCCAGTGTTGGCACAGCGCTGAGGTGTTAGATAACTAACAAGAGCACACGGCCATTGAGATTTCTGTTAGAGATCTTGTGTTGGCACAGCTTCGAGGTGTTAGACATCTATCTAGAGCACACGGCCATTGAGATTTCTGTTAGAGCTCCTGTGTTTGTACAGCGCCGAGGTGTTAGATAACTAAATAGAGCACTCGGCCATTTGTCATTAGTTACACCTCCAGTGTTGGTACATCTCTAAGGTGTTAGATCACTAACTAGAGCACACGGCTATGAGTTATCTGTAAGACCTCCAGTGTTGGCACCGCTCAGAGGTGTTAGATAACTAACTAGAGCACACGGCCGTTGAGATTTCTGTTAGAGCTCCTGTGGTGGCACAACTCCGAGGTGTTAGATATCTAACTAGAGCACACGGCCATTGAGATTTCTGTTAAAGCTCCTTTGTTTGTACCGCTCCGAGGTGTTAGATAACTAACTAGAGCACACGGCCATTGAGATTTCTGTTAGAGCTCATGTGTTGGCACAGCGCCAAGGTGTTAGATAACTAACTAGAGCACACGGCCATGAGTTATCTGTAAGACCTCCAGTGTTGGCACCTCTAAGAGGTGTTAGATAACTAACTAGAGCACACGACCATTGAGATTTCTGTTAGAGCTCCTGTGTTGGCACAGCGCCGAGTTGATAGATAACTAACTAGAGCACATGGCCATTGAGATTTCTGTTAGAGCTCCTGTGTTGGCACAGCGCCGAGGTATTAGATAACTAACTAGAGCACACGACCATTGAGATTTCTATTAGACATCAGCGTTGGCATAGCGCCGAGGTGTTAGATAACTAACTAGAGCACACGGCCATTGAGATTTCTGTTAGAGCTCCTGTGTTAGCACAGCTCCGAGGTGTTAGATAACTAACTAGAGCACACGGCCATTGAGATTTCTGTTACAGCTACTGTGTTGGTACAGCGCTGATGTGTAAGATAACTAACTGGAGCACACGGCCATGAGTTATCTGTTAGACCTCCAGTGTTGGTACAGCTCTGAGGTGTTAGATAACTAACTAGAGCACACGGCCATTGAGATTTCTGTTAGAGCTCCTGTGTTAGCACAGCTCCGAGGTGTTAGATAACTAACTAGAGCACACGGCCATTGAGATTTCTGTTAGAGCTCATGTGTTGGCACAGCGCCAAGGTGTTAGATAACTAACTAGAGCACACGGCCATGAGTTATCTGTAAGACCTCCAGTGTTGGCACCTCTAAGAGGTGTTAGATAACTAACTAGAGCACACGACCATTGAGATTTCTGTTAGAGCTCCTGTGTTGGCACAGCGCCGAGGTGTTAGATAACTAACTAGAGCACACGGCCATTGAGATTTCTGTTAAAGCTCCTGTGTTGGCACAGCGCCGAGGTATTAGATAACTAACTAGAGCACACGACCATTGAGATTTCTATTAGACCTCCAGCGTTGGCACAGCGCCGAGGTGTTAGATAACTAACTAGAGCACACGGCCATTGAGATTTCTGTTAGAGCTCCTGTGTTGGCACAGCGCCGAGGTGTTAGATAACTAACTAGAGCACACGGCCATTGAGATTTATGTTAGAGCTCCTGTGTTGGCACAACGCCGAGGTGTTAGATAACTAACTAGAGCACACGGCCATTGAGATTTCCATTAGACCTCCAGTGTTGGCACAGCGCCGAGGTGTTAGATAACTAACTAGAGCACACGGCCATTGAGATTTCTGTCAGACCTCCAGTGTTGACACAGCGTCGATTAGATAACTAACTAGATCACACGGCCATTGAGATTTCTGTTAGACCTCCAGTGTTGGCACAGCGCCGAGGTGTTAGATAACTAACTATAGCACACGGCCATTGAGATTTCTGTTAGAGCTCCTGTGTTGGCACAGCGCCGATGTGTTAGATAACTAACTAGAGCACACGGCCATGAGTTATCTGTTAGACCTCCAGTGTTGGCACATCTCCGAGGTGTTAGATAACTAACTAGAGCACAAGGCCATGAGTTATCTGTTAGACCTTAAGTGTTGGCACAGCGCCGAGGTGTTAGATAACTAACTAGAGCACACGGCCATTGAGATTTCTGTTAGAGCTCCTGTGTTGGCACAGCGCCGAGGTGTTAGATAACTAACTAGAGCACACGGCCATTGAGATTTCTGTTAGAGCTCCTGTGTTGGCACAGCGCCGAGGTGTTAGATAACTAGAGCACACGGCCATTGAGATTTCTGTTAGACCTCCTGTGTTGGCACTGCGCCGAGGTGTTAAATAACTAACTAGAGCACATGGCCATGAGTTATCTGTTAGACCTCCTTTGTTGGCACAGCGCCGATATGTTAGATAATGGTCTGAAATGAGTATTATTTACCATTTATTTTAATTTTTAATTTTGTTATTATTTTCTCTGTTAGCCTTTGGCTCTTTAAATACTTTTATTTTAGTAAAAAGATAAGAACAGCCGGTCGGTCAGTTTAGCAATAAAATGCATGACTTGTTACGTCTGTAGAGTTTAAAGGTTAACTTGTGTTATCACTATTTTTAATGTGTAGTGTCAATTCCTTATAGCTAATTATATGGACAAGGTTAATTAGATGAAAGTTACAGTGTTTTGACTAGACAGAGATTTTACATAATATGTTAAGGGTAATAAATGTGTATGGTTTTGTGTGAACATAGCAGCTAATAGGTAAGAAATGTTAGAGGCGAGTGAGGAGTAAAGTCATGCTAGTAACAAGTTAGATACGACAGAAAATTAGTAAGATACCAAGGCAGGTAAGATGCGTAATTATGGGTAATAGTGAGACATTTACAATTAAGGTAAACAGTACGTGTTTTGTAACGACATGTAGCTAGGTACATGACGGGTACGTAGTTAATGAAGTACAACGACACGTTGGTAAGTGAGGCGCAACGACAGGTAAGAGTTAGTAGATGAGTAACCGTGACATGAAGAAAAACAGCAGGTAAGTAGTCAATGATGCAGGTAAGTTGTAGGCTAGTAACAAAGACATGAAGTAAAACAGCAGGTAAGTTGTAGGTAAGGAAGAAAGTCAGTGAAGCAGGTAAGTTGTAGGCGAGTAACAGCGACATGAAGAAAAATACGTAGTTACTGATTGATTGATAACTGATGAAATACAACGACACATTAGTAGTAGGTGAGGTACAACTACAGGAAGGTAGCGAGTTAGACACAACGACAGATAAGTAAGTAGTAGGTGAGTAACCGTGACATGTAAGTAGTGATTAAAGTACAAAAGCAGTTAAGTAGATTGGAAAGGGGGGAGGGGGTACAACGACAGGTAAGCGGTAAATGATTTACAACGCCGTGGAAAATGAATATATACTTTTCTGTGATAACAATAAAGAATATAAAACAATAATTTCTTACAGCAATCTGGAAAAGACCTTTCAAATTGTTCTTGAACAATTAGCCCTATCTTTGTAAGTTGCGATTTTTTCTTTTCAAGTAAAGCAGTGACTTTATTCAATTCCTAAATACTGAAGGAGGTTACCAGCAGCTTTCAAACACTTGCGTCTTTTATTATTTGTATTTTATCAACGTCGAAACTTGTTGAAAACTTCTGTAAACCTATATGTCGCCAGTAACATTTGAAATAAATATATGGCCATCAAACCTTTATGCACGGGCTACAGTAACAAACATACGGGGTTCTCTTTTAAGTAGAAGCTTATTTTGCAAGATCGGCTCAATCAGGTGACTTTGTCGCGAATATTTTTGGTTTTGTTTTTCAAATTTTTGTGGTCTCCAATATCTGGCTATGTTCCGCAACATTTTTCTAAAACCATCAAAAATGTTTTCAATCATCATTAAGTCTATTTTACATTGTTCGTTTACTTACTCAAAATTCATTTCGTCAAAATTCTGCTATCATTTTCATACTTTTAATCAAATACATTCAGAGAGCTAGAAAAAAGCACAAACTAAGTGGTGCCGAAGAATAATCATTGAAATAAAATTCACTAGTAAAAAAAATAAAAAACAATCAAAGTCCATTAATTTTAGATAAGTTATTTGTTCATTTTGTCAATCACATTACGGAAAATAGTTATTTAAAAGTAGTGACAACTATAATAGGTTTTTTTTCTTTCATGTTCATGTGTATTGAAGATGATACACAACGTAACAATTCGCGTTTTTTGAATATGATTCAAAGAGTTAAGTGGTGTTTTCGCATTTGTTTTTGACATTTGAAAACCACAAAATCGAAATGAGACTTGTTTTTCTTGTTCAAAAACATTTTTGAGTTATTTACATCTTGTTATGTTATGATAATTCTTTATTTCTTTAATTTACCTCTGTAAATGTTCCGTATTACTAAGAATCTGTACCCGCAGGAATGGTATGGCATGTATATCTTAAATTGGATAGGTCATATTTTTGAATTTTTCAAATTTAAAATGAGTCAATAGCTGATTAGTGTTCGAATGTCTGTTCTCTGCTGTTACATTAGTATTCCAAATGTATGTTCTCTGCTGTTACATTAGTATTCCAAATGTATGTTCTCTGCTGTTACATTAGTATTCCAAATGTATGTTCTCTGCTGTTACATTAGTATTCCAAATGTCTGTTCTCTGCTGTTACATTAGTATTCCAAATGTATGTTCTCTGCTGTTACATTTGTATTCCAAATGTATGTTCTCTGCTGTTACATTAGTATTCCAGATGTATGTTCTCTGCTGTTACATTAGTATTCCAAATGTCTGTTCTCTGCTGTTACATTTGTATTCCAAATGTATGTTCTCTGCTGTTACATTAGTATTCCAAATGTATGTTCTCTGCTGTTACATTAGTATTCCAAATGTCTGTTCTCTGCTGTTACATTAGTATTCCAAATGTCTGTTCTCTGCTGTTACATTTGTATTCCAAATGTATGTTCTCTGCTGTTACATTAGTATTCCAAATGTATGTTCTCTGCTGTTACATTAGTATTTTAAATGTATGTTCTCTGCTGTTACATTAGTATTCCAAATTTTTGTTCTCTGCTGTTACATTAGTATTCCAAATGTATGTTCTCTGCTGTTACATTTGTATTCCAAATGTATGTTCTCTGCTGTTACATTAGTATTCCAAATGTATGTTCTCTGCTGTTACATTAGTATTCCGAAAAGCTGCAAACCATCTTTCAAACCTTTCTTTGGATGCAAGTTGTTAATACATCCTTGCGTTCTGGTGTGAATTGCAGACGGTGGAAGTTACGTAACAGGTGATTACTATCGTTGTTTAATCTTTAATTAATTTCCTTGTAATTTAGACGTTTAATTTACCTGATAAGACGCGTAATTAACCTGGTAAGACGTGTAATTTTCCTTAGTTAGACGTGAAATTTTCCTAGTAAGACGTGTAATTTACCCAGAAAGACGTGTTATTTACTCAGTAAGACGTGTAATTTACCTGGTAAGTCGCGTAATTAACCTGGCAAGACGTATAATTTGCCCAGTAAGACTTGTAATTTATGCAGTAAGACATGTTATTTACCTAATAAGACGGATAATTTACACAGTAAGACGTGTAATTTACCCAGTAAGTCTGTAATTTACCTGGTAAGACGCGTAATTAGCCTGGCAAGACGTATAATTTACCCAGTAAGACGTGTAATTTACCCAGTAAGACGTGCAATTTACACAGTGACGTATAATTTACACAGGAACGTGTAAAGACGTGTAATTTATTTATAACTTTAGTTTCCAGTAAATTCGTAATACACTGAATAATTATTTTCAATTTCGTGGACGAAATTATTTACCAAAAGATAAAATGCATTTTGCTTTAAAATACAATTCTGAAAATTTAAAATTTATAACATTAAGTCGAATCTTTGCAGTTACCAGATTTCTCTTTTGTTGAGACATACTATGTACAACAGAAAGCCTGATCTGTGTGGAGTTGTAAAGTGTGGTGTTGTTGGACTGTATGTCTTAGATTGACGAAAAAAGAAACGTATCACCCAACAGTTGTGTCCAAAAAAGAATTTTCTCAAATTGCGTGATTGAGACGTAATAACATGTTCGTGTCCACGTTTCAATGTCTGATAATTTAATTTAAATTCCTGCTACTGGCTGGTAATTCAACCTGTAAACGTATACTTTATGGAAATAAGTAGGGCAGTTGCACGTGCGAATAATTGCTTATCTTTAAGCGAGTAAAATGTGTATCAAAGACACAAAGTGTTTAATTGATTGATCAAATGTTTCTTTAACGCCCAGCGAGCAGTATTTCATCTATATTCAGGACTAGAACAAGGTAACAAGCAATAAACGAGAATACAACCTTCTATAGTGGCTACGATGAGCCTACTCTTTATCGAAATCTACAAAAAGAGGTCTTTGTCGTCTCTGAACAAAACTTACCCACTAAATTCAACGACCAGGCTTTTCACCTAATCACCTTCCAACAAGAGGGTCTCCGTTATCCTCCACCCGAAGACGCGCTGTGCAGCTATGTGGGTCATGCAACGTTTCTAACACTAGGGGACACATACAAAAACATCCTCACTAGTCGCTTCAACACCAATGTTCATTTAAAACATACAGAAGAATCAGTAATGTTATATTTTTTGATTATTTTACTTGGGTTTGAGCGCCATTGATGAGTTTTGACAAGACAATATGCGTGTCTGGGTGCCGTTTCATAAAACGATCGCTGGCGTAGTTAATTGATAACCTTGGTATCTTTGATGACATTTTCGTTATATAATGCGACGTGTATTTGAGGCAATATCAGGAATGCAGTGTGGAGACGAGCACACCTTACAGGAAGTTGGGGTCCACCTCACAGCGTTGTTTGTCAAGAGTATGCACACACTAGTTAATCTCGATGACACTGACAATATACTATTTAGAACCATTTTTAGTGTATCTAATACGATTTTAAAATGGGAGTAAACTAACTACAATAAGATTTAATTATTGTTGTTTAACGTCAAACGAGCTTCGTTTTAACAAAAAAAAAAATAAAAAATAAAAAAGCAAACAATAAATTGTATATAATCATCGAACTTGCTTGATAAATTTAGTTGATAATTCTATGACGTGCCTAAAACGAGTCCACACCGGGCGTAAAACATGTATCCCTCTTCACCGTCATAAACGATCAACACTCTTTATGGCAACGTCATTGTAAGATTTTTCAGATACTTTTACGACGTCACAATCAAATTTGTGTCTTAATTGCTGACAAGTGCCAACTCAAATGTTACTTTGTTAAAACAAATGAATATATATGTCCCATTATAATGAAAATAATTCATTGGGATAAGACTATATACTGATTTTTACCACCGGTTTGACCTTTATGCCCACATTAAAATATTGACAATAAAGCGCCAACCGATGGTAAAATCAGAATATATTCTTTCCAAGTGAATTATTTCTTAGTTGTTCCAGATTTGCTGATAAAAAAGTATAAGGAGACCAAATGGGTTTTTGGCTACAAATGATTTACAATCCATATACGAAAATAAACAATTCATGTGGTTAAAAGTGTGCTGTGATATCTTGGATCCTAGTATGTACATCCACAGCAAATGCAATGGAAACGATAATTCTGTGGCCGCGTTCATTGAATTTAAAATTAAGCGATATATTGTGCGAATTGTCGCCCTGCAGAGAGCTGAAATTGGTGCTTGTTGTGCAAAAATAAAATAATTGGTTTCTAAGCCCTGACGAAAAATAAACAGGAGTATTTTTTATTGCTTTTTAAAATTGGATTGACGATTACAAAATGGGTGCACTCGAATTGCAGGCCGACGTAACTGTGCATGGTTCATGCCCCCATAAGTGTTCAAAAAATTATCTAGAATGTTCTACTATTTGCATCGTAAGAATGCTTTCTGAACTAACAAATATGTTACGTTTAACGGTATGCGAAAGAAGTCGATTATCATACAAGAGCTACGACGTATAAAACATCCCTTTAACATTTATAAATACGCCATGGGTCCAATTTTTACCGTTACAATTTAGTCCAGTCTTGAAAAATTCACCCTAGTATAAGTACCCTTCGGTCATTTTTGGTTCGATTTAACTTCTTGTCCCGATATAGATGGAACAATGTGTTTTTAAATAGTTGTTTAAATGGTTTTCTACGTCAGCGTTGTAAATTGCGAGTTCCGTATGAACTAGCATGCAATGCGTTTTCTCACAAAATTATTTGTGTTCAAATTTGTGTTGTTGTAGCAACCCTAAGTTGTTGACAAATATATAAAAACACGACATATATATTAATTTCAGTGAAATAATGAAAAATATTAAACGGTTGTGTTTAAGTTAAATATCTTAAATATATGGAGAGTAGGTCACAGCATGTAACGGCCAAAATGTGCTTACTATTTTATGATATCAACAAGTGTGTAAGGAACCTGACACTCTTCAAACACGTCCTCAATATGTTCCATGGTCAGTTTTAAGTTATAACTTGACAACCCCTCTACAAATGAAAAGATATCCCCTACAAGTGATTTTCATACCGATAAATGCACAACACAAAACTAAACATATTATGAATTCAAAAATTTCTCGGTACAAATATTTTATTTATATACCCTTTGTGTATATGAGCTTTGTTTTTCATCGAAAGTGATCTAGTGTTGCTTATCAGTTAAATCTTCGTAGTTTTGATTAATTTGGCAATTTAGGTTGTAGTCTTTTACATTCTAGATTTGCCTTAAACAAAACAGAACAAAAAGAAAGACCCGGATGTAGAAAAAATTCTTTATGTAGAAAAAAGTTTGATTATTTTTTAAAAAGATGTTCGCATAAAATTTTTGTTCACATAAGCATGGTAAGTTTTCATGTGAAAAATGCCACAAAACACAAAAAAAAAAACGAAAAAGAAAAAGCGAAAAAAAGTTGAACGAGCTCTATGCATAGAGAAAGTGATTTAAGTGTAGAAACGTTTGCTGACAGTTTAATGGGAAATAGGACAATTCTACTTTTGTTCAAGTAGAAATAATTCAAAGTTCCCATGTGAGAAATGAAATTCCAGGGAAGCGATCGTTGCTTTCCGGCACATTATGATAGTTTTTGTTTTATCGGTTGTCTATTTTTTTACATAAAATTTGATTCATGAGCCTAATATTAAGGCAAGTCAGATTTGTCAAATTAGTAAATTTGTTTCAGAAGGTATATTAACCAAATAAATGAGGGTCATGAACAGTTAATTTGCACCACTGAATTTTAATCTCAGATTTCATTAATATGTAAGTGTCAACACTATAATCATTTTAATAGTATTATATAATCAATGTGAAAGTGTTTATGTTACGACAACGAAAGTTGGAGGACATATATTTTCGGTCGGCTAGTTCGTTCTTCCGTCTTTCCGTTCGTTAGATCGTTCGTCCGTCCCACCTCGGGTTTACATTGCGTTTAAAGTTTTATGAAGATGACTTTTATGAACCTTGGTATAGAGTTACAACATGATGAGATCTTTACACTGGCGAAATTATGTGCCAAATATTTTCAGTTTGTTTATCTATAGGTGTCAATCAGGAACAGCCTATACTAACGGGACATGTCACTCCTAGTTAAATGAATATTACAGTCCGATATTTCTGTGCCAAGGCTGAAATTTGACGTATCCGTTCCGTTGCGTTTTACGGAATTAACATTCCAACAGTTTATTGATGAGGGGATGGACAGGGGGTACCGTTCTCCCTTCTCCCTCCCTCCTGCTCCTTTCTCCCTCCCCTCTTTGCACTTCTCCCTCTCAAAAACCTTAGAGCAATAGAAAAAATCACTACATTTTGACTCAAAACTGATATAAATTTGGGACGCATATAAACTGCTTTTACAAACAAGGCACATTATCAGCTGAATTTAATTGGTGTATGGTGCACCTTTGTAAAAAATGTGAGGATCATAAACTGTGACCGTTAGATTTTTGAAATCAGACACTGAAACGTATTGGCAATCATACAGCCTGTTGTCCACATAGACCCATAGTCCACCCATACTTGTAGTCCATACAGATCTTTAGTCCATACAAACCCATAGTCCGCACAGACCTATGGTCCATACATACTTGTTTTCCACATAGATATATAATCAACTTACACTTCAAGTACACCAATATCCGTAGTCCACATAGACATGTCCAGAAATAATATAGTGTATCTATTCTTAACTACGTTGTTTTATGGTCTCTTGTTAACTGTCTCTGTTTAGTTTGAATAACCAAACACGTTAGAAATTCTTTAACAATAACATAACATTGTATTTTAACATTTAGAATAAAATTTTCATTAGTTAAAACATTAATTTATCCTCAGGCCTAGATTTCTCAAAACAACTAAATTCAAATCTCATATTATGATCAGCTAAAAGGGAATTCTAACTGAAAAAATGGTGCTTATAAAGGGAAATTAAAAAGGATTATTTGCTGCTGTAAATTGTCTGATTATGGTTTCTATTTACAGTGTTACTTTTGCTGCTATAGTGTTTTAATTTTATAATAGGCAAAAACAGATACTTTATAAACAATTATAACGCAAATACTGACATTTTCATAACAAAATTGTTATCAATGGATCAAACCTCCTGTAGGTAGTCGTCTGACGTTATTTGTGGGGATTTTCTTGTTGATTATTTTTGTAATTCACAGCTTAACCCTAGTTATTATAATTTTCAATGTACACGGCAAAAATTAAACAATTCATTAAAAAAATCATTAAAGGGTAATAACTCCTATAGGAATTTGCAAGACAATTTTGGAACAACTTAGTGATTTGCATTGTCTGATCATTTTTGCAATTTACAAATTACTGTTCTAGCTTTCAAGTTATATTGTAAAAACCGAAAATGTTCTCAAAATCGTAATTTAATGACACTAACTCCTACAGGAAGTCATCACAAAACTGAAATTGTTGAGCTTGAATGTGCTGATCAATTTAATGTAACTGTTTTTTCTGTAGCTATATAATTTTAGGATATATTGGCCAAAACAAGCGTTCTAAGTTCTATATCTGGGAAGTTTACAGAGAAACACCCTCCTGATGTAACGCATAAATGCAGGAACAATGTCACTGTCAACTCGCTCTTGTGAAAAATAGTTCCGATGAGGGGAAGCTCTCACCTAGATGAACCAGTGTACTGTATAACTTTTCTATACATCGCTTTTCTTATTGTTATTTAATGTATAACCGATTACTATTGTATTACAATTTAATCTGATCAGGGGCGTAGCTGGACCTAAATTTGATGTACGCAAAATTACGGCGAGGGGTCTGGGGGCCGCTCAAGGCCCCCAGTGGGTCTAGGGCAAAGCCCTGGTGGGGGGACACGTGGGGCGAAGCCCCCCGGAAGCTCCCGGATTTTAGCGATTTTGAACAGTTTTGAACCACTTTTTGAGAGACCTTAACTGGGCTTCAAATATGATTATGACATGACGGAAAACCAAATCTACTTTGTTACCTCTGTAACATAGATATTTATAAAATGTTTTAAATTCGTCCCTTAAAATATATTATTATACAGACAAACATGTAGAATGATTCGGCATCTGCATCAAAAGTGTTCTTGTCTATTTTTCTGTGCTGTAAAATTTTGTGTTGTTAATAATCAGTCGAGTCCGGTAAGTTGACGCAACCGTAAATATACATTTTTAGATCGGAAGACACATTAAGTTTTCGGTGTTGTTCTTTATATCAAGAGTGAATAACAAGCTGCATTGTCGGAAACCCACGTCCGGTCTTAATGTCCTATTTTGATTGGTCGATTGTACTTCCGGCGCAGCATGACAACTAATAAAAAAGGACATACCCTACATAGTTTCGGTTAATAAATGTTTTATGCAATAAACGTCGTTCCCATTGGCTAATTAAATTTAATGAATATTCATGAAAATGTAAAAATTTCTACAAGTGTGCTCACGGTCGGTAAGTGGTGGCAAAGCGAGACCTCTACCGGACGTGGGTTTCAGACGATGAAAAGCACATGCACACTCCTTATTACAAGTTGTTAATATATTTAATCGCATATTATGAAAAAACAAAGTGTGTCAAAGGAAAGCTTCTAACTGATTGGGCATTTTCCGGTTGGCTGATGGACCAATATAGTTGTTAACTATGAAAAAGACCCATTCTGGTGGCACGTCTTGCAACTCTGCTTTGGAAGTTACCCGCCCCACCCCTTACAAAAAAAAATCTATTTTCGTTTTAGGAACGGAGATCGCCAATATTCTTATCATCTAATTCAGTTTTATTTCACCATAATTTTTAATTCTGCCATTCATTACAGATATGCATTCCAATTCATCAGAGGTAAACAAGGAAGAATAGAACCAAAATCTAGAATCAATCAAGGAAGGGAATGACTATTCGGGTTTTTCTGGCCTCGTTTTGAACATGGGTCTAATTAAAAAGCCTACTATTGAGCAATACTGGAAGAAAGGGATCAAGAGTCAGAGTACCCATTGGTTTCGTAGCATGTTTACAAGAAACCGATTTCAGTTTTACATTTGGTGGACAATAAAAAGATCAAACCCAAGGGTCACGTCAATTACCACAAAGATCAAACCCAAGGGTCACGTCAATTACCATAAAGATCAAACCCAGTCACGTCAATTACCACAAAGATCAAACCCAAGGGTCACGTCAATTACCATAAAGATCAAACCCAGTCACGTCAATTACCACAAAGATCAAACCTAAGGGTCACGTCAATTAACACAAAGATCAAACCCAAGGGTCACGTCAATTACCACAAAACTGATCAACTCATTGTAAACCAGCTTAACATGCGCTCTCAGTATACTTATGTTCCTGAACAGAAATTGACCGAAAAGAACTATTAGAAGATCCCAGTCATTTTCCGTAAATTTTGCTAAACCGAAAAATTGTATAGTCCGCTCAAATCGTCGTAGACGACAGCGCAAGCGCACAATCTATGGCTGTCCATTGTGTCGGGAACGGCTTCATCCATTGTGTGCAAAGAAGCATTACTGTCAAATACGTGAGCTGTTAAGTTGTGCTCATGTCTCATTATTTACTTTTAATACATAAGAAATAAATAATATTTTTGTCAAAATGTTTTAAGGCATCATTTTAATTTAGAAAAAGACCACAAGTTTAATTGAGCAGACATAGTGGTCTCAGGGTTTATTCCCAAGTGGTTGATGAGCAGACATATATAGTGGTCTTAGAGGTTAATAATACCGATTGCTTGATCTGGAATAGTGGTCTCAGCACTTATTTCTGATTAGTTGAGCAGACTTAGTGGTCACAGAGCTTATTTCCAATTACTTGAGCTCGAGACATGATGGTCTCGGGGCTTATTTCAGAGTGGTTGAGCACCAAAATTCCAAATTGTTTAATAGATTCTACATAGTAGAAGAGAATAAAAATAGCCATAAAATAACTTTTGTTCAAACTTTTTCATGTAAATTTTGTAAAATGTTTTAATCTATTTCTATACATTTTTTCAATGGAAAAAGCCCCGTGCCCGACCCTATCCATCCTCCCATTTGCCAGTGGCAATCTTAAATCCGTTACCCCTATTTTTCCTTGTGTCCCAACCCATTTTCATTCATCATCATTTCATGTTCACTTTATCATCCATTTCATGTTCATCGCCTGAATATAGCTGAAATATTGCTGCTCGGTCGTTAAACACCATTAATCAATGGAAAGATATGGATGGGCCTCCGAGTTAAATTTGTGTCTACTGGAAAGTAAGTACCACAAAAAGTACTAACAGTTAGGATTTTTGGAGCGAATTAGTTTCCATGTTAAAAGTTTAGTTATCATTTTATGCAAATAATGAATTAGGTTAAGCTTAATCACTTACATATTATTATGACTTGAAACCATCAAGTCCTGCATATTCAACATTCTAATATGACGTCCTTCAAACGCTTTGGAAACAAACCTTTATTTAAATATTAAACAAAATATGGTTGTTCCAGCCATTTCAAAAACCCCCGTGTGTTGATGTTTTTGCTTTTAAAATTTCTTAATATTGTACCTTTGTACGAAAATCCAATAGATAACATGTTTTCACGATAACACGTCCATTTTCTATTCTATGCCTTTATTGTTTACATGTAACAATTCTTCCTTGACTTTTGATACGTTGTGTTTTCAAGGGACGTTGTTGCGCTGTTTACAATGACGTTCAACACAAACCGCGAGACTTTCCCCGCCCCCACCGCAAACGAATTCACCGTATCAAAATGAAAACGCAACCGAATTTCAAAATGTTGATTAATTGTGGAAAATAACTGTTGATTTAAATGTGCACCATTGTGGATCTAAAACAGGAGCATAAGATCGACCAAATGCGGTAAGCAGTTTTCATTTCTCACGCAAACACAGCAACAGTCACAGACACGCCACACGGTGACTGCTGTAATAAGGCATTCAATTTTGTCATTCTTTATTTTGATTGTTAAATTTTATTGTTAATGTTAATAAATATGTTAGTTTGTTTTTAATTTATATTTCTTCGTTTTTTTCTACTAAGGTTTACACGAGAAATATAATAATTTCATAACAACGGAGGATCTCGGAAATTAAATAAACCTTTACCTAGGTAGTCGCGAAATGTAAAATTTCTGTATTTTCATATCAGAATCGAAATAATTCATGAATTATTTCATAACTCACACCCACATGTTATACTGGTTAGGGATGAGATATGTCTTCATTAGCTCACATTTAATTGATTAGAGGAGGATGCTCGTTGTCATTTCACTTTTTGGCATTTGTCGGAACCCATCAGTCCTATGCCACTCCACTCCACATTTGAGTGACTTGGAACCCATCAGTTATATTCCACTCCATTCCACATTATCCAGAAATCGATTTCACAAAAAGTCGAAAGTGTAAAACCTGTCGTGAGTGTTGGAAGATCAAAGAGACATCCATTGTGACGTCAGCACTTACGATATATTTTACACTTACTAAGACCTATATCGCATATATTTATTTGTTTAGAGATATGTTGTGTTTTATTTTTATTCCGTTCTTGTTAATAGGGATTATGGGCGTGAAGGGGTTGGGTAGGGGGGGGGGGTGTCGGTCAGAATCCATATATTACTTACACATTTCACGGAATTTATTTTTCAGCCCGTAAAAAAATAAGAAAGTGGGAAAGAGTATATGATCATTCATCTGTATATAATAATATTTCACCAATTTATTTTATATATTGTCTACTTTTCAGAAGATTTGTAACCAATATTAGTTATGTTTCTTCAAATAATGAATTGTTTATATTTTCGAGTGATTTGTTGAACGATTTGTATCTGGAATAAATTTCGGCATAAAACTAACAATAGGTGAAACTGGGAAACCGTTTAAAGGGTTATATCATGTAATGATACTGAAAAAGATGACCAGAAAAGATAACATGTTTTAAAAGCATCTTATCCTTGCACAGGAGATCTTAAAAAAGCGTGGGCGTTTCGTAGCTGCTACAAAAGACTAAATTATTGTCTCTACCTAACTTCGCTAAACAAGCAGATAGGGGAGACCCTCTCGTTGGGGGATGTCAGGTCATAATACGGAAAGCCTGGCCGCGGACCATAGTTGGTAACGTGTTTGTAGAATACCACGCTCCTTGCACGATAAAGACCCCTTTTGTAGATTTCGAAAAAGAGCGGGCTCATTGTAGCTGCTACAAAAGGCTAAATTCTCCGACCCTACCCAATACTCCATAGTTTTCCAGTGGCAGTCAAAATTGTGTTCCCTGTGTCCCATCCCACCCCTTTTTCCCTTGATTTATTGTTTGTTCCCGTCCTGAATATAGCTGAAATATTGTTCGCTGGACGTAAAGCAGACATCCAAACAATCAATCAATCAATCTATTTCCAATGGTAAATAAATAAATAAAACTGAAAAGCATATGCATAAAAATAATTCTTGACATCTAGAAAAAATGCAATTATCTGTGTCATCAATAAATTACAGCTAAACACGTCATTTAAGGGTGTACTCGATATGTAAACTACACATCTTCTGCCATTCGTTGAAAAAAAATATATATGGGACCTTAAATCCGGAGTAATGAACGAAGTTATAAGTTAATTATTGAGCACAATCGTGTCAGCACTGCGACTGTGAGTTCGAGACTTACTGTAGTAAGGGTGTGTTCGACTCCAACATTAACTGATACGACAAATAGCATGGAACACTGTGAAATGATCGAAGTTATAAGTTAATTATTGAGCACAATCGTGTCAGCACTGAGACTGTGAGTTCGAGACTTACTGTAGTAAGGGTGTGTTCGACTCCAACATTAACTGATAAGAAAAATAGCATAGAAAACTGACCGAACAACAAGAGCCAAAGGTCAAAGGAAATTTACAAATCCGGATATAGACAAACGCAACACAAAAACCAAAAACACAAAAAACAGAAAGAGAGTAACCCGAACCCAATAAAAACCATAGGTGCACTCAGGTGCTCCGGACGAGTAAGCAGTGCCTGCCGTTAATTAGACACCCGTCGAGTTACTCATTGTCATGTCTAGGGAAAAGTCAAATCCAGGAATAGGAAACACTACATATGACTCAGCGAAAATGTCAGATCGTATTTGAGACACTGATTTCCCATAACGATTAATTAAGTCATGGTGACGACCATAGAACTTCTGGAGAGATAACATCAACCTATAGGTGCAACAAACCCTTTTTGAGTAGTTTAGCAGTAAACATCAGTGATCGGTCTAGAAAATCGGAATACCGATCGCAGGATATAGAATAACGCATAAGTTGTGAAATGTACACACCATACGCTGGAGCTGCTGGAATGTTGCTGTCGATGAACGGGAAGCTGACAATTGGAAAGTTGAAGTCATCACGTTTGTCGTAGAGTGTAGTTTGTAGTTGTCGTGAGTCTATTTCTATAAGTAGGTCTAAGTAATAGGCTGACCTTAGTATATTGGTGGTGTCTTTAATTTCGTTAATTTCAAGCTCGCCAGTTTCCTGCCGAAAGTCGGCGGCTGTAACTGTACTCTGAATACTCTAAATACTAGACGTCATGACAAAAATGAAAAATTGCTGAAAGTTTCGTTTAACCTATTCAGACAAACAATCAAACTTTTGGTATTTACATAATCCTGGACTTCATATTTTGTTGGGGTATAAATCGATGCGGTGCAAAGTCCCTATCAAAGGTTAATGGAATCTACAAGATTTATGGTTTCTCGGACTACTTTGTATGCAATTTGTCATTCATGAACCAAGATTTGGCTATTTATAATAAGGTGCATACATCCCTTTCGCCCAACCGTACACGCCCCCATCTGATTCAGCTTCTGGTTAAATATTTAGATTTGACCTTATGTACTAGTAAATAATGGAGGTCATTGTAGACATCACCATCATTGTTATGTAACATCACCATCATTGTTATGTAACATCACCATCATTGTTATGTAACATCACCATCATTGTTATGTAACATCACCATCATTGTTATGTAACATCACCATTATTGTTATGTAACATCACCATCATTGTTATGTAACATTTATGTACCGCCAATTATTAATGGACAATGTGAATAATTTCATGGCATCTATTTCCCGATTGATGCTCTCAGAAGTTAACGCAAACCCAGACGGTTTTTCCTGTAAATAAAAGAGTCATAACATATTAGTCCGTTAATACAAATTTGATTGCCGGTAGTGTATTTGAAGATTTGATCGCCTGTAAACTCAATTTGACACCATCAAATCACCAAGTGATGCCGACAAATCTTCAAATACAGTACAGCTTTCTTCTAAATATGACATGCATTCAGAAATTATCACACAGAAAATGGCGTATGCCGTCTTTAGCCCATTAGATAGTCCCTTAAAGGTACAATTTCAGTATAACATACATTATATATACATCATGTGGAATACATCGATTAAAAGTCCACGGTAATCTTCTTTATCACCTTGTATAAAAGATCATCTAGAGTGTTCACTCACGCACATCGAGTGAAAACGAATGCATGTCTGGATGGAATGTATACAATCAGTTTGCCATAGAGTTGGCATAACTGAATAACATTTTAAATTAATTTGTTTGATTCTAGCACTAAAGCAGCAAGAAGCATACATTAGCGTGCCTTGGACAGTATTGTTAGGTCTTATCATCCCAATCTCCATATGCAACGAACTTTTCAGACTGTTCGTACAATTGAACTTTAAACGTTCTTTTTCGCTTGCTCGGATCCTTGTTTAAGCTTATCTTCCCATAATTACTATGTTAACTGCTGATAAATGATGTATTATTTAATGAAAAAAAACATTGACTATAAACAACAAAACATTGAGTATAAAGCATAGTATTGATTGTATAATATGGGAACCAATAATTTGCCATGAGTTTTATATATTTTGATTGTTGCTGACCACGTTGGCGTGTTTATTGATTTGGACTTCGCAGGCACTTAACCACATTTAACCAACCTTCTTCCTTGTCTATAAATTTTCGGTAAATTTTCGAAAGGAATAATATTATGTGTTGCATGTAATATGTCTGTTATGTAAAAGACGCGTTTCCACAATCAGGACACTTTATATAGCTAGTCCTAGCTGTAAGCCCTTATTGTAGCGGCTGCTATGGACATAGTTCCAGTCATCCGGATACATAACTTAGCGAGTTCGAGATGAAAGCCCTTATTGTAACGGCTGCTCGGTACATAGTACCAGTCATCAGATACATTATATAGCGAGTCCTATATAAAGGAACTAATTGTAACGGCTCCTCAGTACATAGTACAATTATCGGGACACATTATATAGCGAGTCCTATCTGAAAACCCTAAATGTAACGGCTACTCAGTACATTGTACTAATCATCGGGACAAATCATATAGCGAGTCCTAGCCGAAAACGCTTGTTATAACCGCTTCTCAGAACATATATAGTACAAATCATTGGGACACATATAGCGAGTCCTAGCTGTAAGCCCTTTTTCTAAAGGCTAGACATTACATAATACCATTCATCCTAGCTGAAACCCTTTATTGTAACGGCTCCTCAGTACATAGTACCAATGAACGGAACACATTATATAGCTATTCCGAGCGGAAAGCCCTTGTTTCAACAGCTGCTCAGTACAGGGTACCAATTATCGGGACACAACATATAGCGACTCCTAGCTGAAACCTCTTGTTGTAACGGCTACTCCGTACATAGTACCAATCATCGGGACTAAATTATGTAGCGTATCCTAGCTGCAAACCTTGTTTTAAGATCATCAGGACACGTTTTATAGCGAGTCCGAGCTCAAAACCCTTACTGTAACGGCTGCCCAGTACATAGTACCAGTCATCGGACACATCATGTGGCATAAAAGACCTTATTGTAACGGCTGCATATTAAATAGTACCAATTATCGAGACACATTCATATAGCGAGTCCTAGCTGAAAACCCTTATTGTAATGGTTGCTCAGTACATAGTACCAATCATCGGGACTAAATTTTATAGCGAGTCCTAGCTGAAAACCCTTATTGTAACGGCTGGTCAGTACATAGTACCAATAATCGGGACTAAATTTTATAGCGAGTCCTAACTGTAAGCCCTTATTGTAACGGCTGCTCAGTACATAGTACCAGTCATCAGACACATTATATAGCGAGTCCTAACTGTAAGCCCTTATTGTAACGGCTGCTCAGTACATAGAACCAGTCATCGGACACATTATATAGCAAGTCCTAACTGTAAGCCCTTATTGTAACGGCTGCTCAGTACATAGTATCAGTCATCAGACACATTATATAGCGAGTCCTAACTGTAAGCCCCTTATTGTAACGGCTGCTCAGTACATAGTACCAATCATCGAGGCTAAATTAGATAGCGAGTCCTAACTATAAGACCTTATTGTAACGGCTGCTCAGTACATAGTACCAATCATCGGACACATTATATAGCGAGTCCTAACTGTAAGCCCTTATTGTAACGGCTGCTCGGTACATAGTACCAGTCATCGGGCACATTATATAGCGAGTCCTAACTGTAAGCCCTTATTGTAAAGGCTACTCAGTACATAGTACCAATCATCAGACACATTATATAGCGAGTCCTAATTGTAAGCCCTTATTGTAAAGGCTGCTCAGTACATAGAACCAGTCATCGGACACATTATATAGCGAGTCCTAACTGTAAGCCCTTATTGTAACGGCTGCTCAGTACATAGTACCAGTCATCAGACACATTATATAGCGAGTCCTAACTGTAAGCCCTTATTGTAACGGCTGCTCAGTACATAGAACCAGTCATCGAGGCTAAATTATATAGCGAGTCTTAGCTGAAACCCCTTGTTGTAACGGCTACTCAGTACATAGTACCAATCTTCAGACACATTATATAGCGAGTCCTAACTGTAAGCCCTTATTGTAACGGCTGCTCAGTACATAGTACCAATCATCGGACACATTATATAGCGAGTCCTAACTGCAAGCCCTTATTGTAACGGCTGCTCAGTACATTGTACCTATCATCGGACACATTATATAGCGAGTCCTAACTGTAAGCCCTTATTGTAACGGCTACTCAGTACATAGTACCAATCTTCAGACACATTATATAGCGAGTCCTAACTGTAAGCCCTTATTGTAATGGCTGCTCAGTACATAGTACCAGTCATCAGACACATTATATAGCGAGTCCTAACTGTAAGCCCTTATTGTAACGGCTGCTCGGTACATAGTACCAGTCATCGGGCACATTATATAGCGAGTCCTAACTGTAAGCCCTTATTGTAAAGGCTACTCAGTACATAGCACCAATCATCAGACACATTATATAGCGAGTCCTAAGTGTAAGCCCTTATTGTAAAGGCTGCTCAGTACATAGAACCAGTCATCGGACACATTATATAGCGAGTCCTAACTGAAAGCCCTTATTGTAACGGCTGCTCAGTACATAGTACCAGTCATCAGACACATTATATAGCGAGTCCTAACTGTAAGCCCTTATTGTAACGGCTGCTCAGTACATAGAACCAGTCATCGAGGCTAAATTATATAGCGAGTCTTAGCTGAAACCCCTTGTTGTAACGGCTACTCAGTACATAGTACCAATCTTCAGACACATTATATAGAGAGTCCTAACTGTAAGCCCTTATTGTAACGGCTGCTCAGTACATAGTACCAATCATCGGACACATTATATAGCGAGTCCTAACTGTAAGCCCTTATTGTAACGGCTGCTCAGTACATAGTACCTATCATCGGACACATTATATAGCGAGTCCTAACTGTAAGCCCTTATTGTAACGGCTACTCAGTACATAGTACCAATCTTCAGACACATTATATAGCGAGTCCTAACTGTAAGCCCTTATTGTAATGGCTGCTCAGTACATAGTACCAGTCATCAGACACATTATATAGCGAGTCCTAACTGTAAGCCCTTATTGTAACGGCTGCTCGGTACATAGAAACAGTCATCGGACACATTATATAGCGATTCCTAACTGTAAACCCTTATTGTAACGGCAGCTCGGTACAAAGAACCAGTCATCAGACACATTATATAGCGAGTCCTAACTGTAAGCCCTTATTGTAACGGCTACTAAGTCCATAGTACCAATCATCGGACACATTATATAGCGAGTCCTAACTGTAAGCCCTTATTGTAAAGGCTGCTCAGTACATAGTACCAATCATCAGACACATTATATAGCGAGTCCTAACTGTAAGCCCTTATTGTAACGGCTGCTCAGTACACAGTACCAATCTTCAGACACATTATATAGCGAGTCCTAACTGTAAGCCCTTATTGTAACGGCTGCTCAGTACATAGTACCAATCATCGGACACATTATATAGCGAGTCCTAACTGTAAGCCCTTATTGTAACGGCTGCTCGGTACATAGTACCAGTCATCGGGCACATTATATAGCGAGTCCTAACTGTAAGCCCTTATTGTAACAGCTACTCAGTACATAGTACCAATCATCAGACACATTATATAGCGAGTCCTAAGTGTAAGCCCTTATTGTAAAGGCTGCTCAGTACATAGAACCAGTCATCGGACACATTATATAGCGAGTCCTAACTGTAAGCCCTTATTGTAACGGCTGCTCAGTACATAGAACCAGTCATCGAGGCTAAATTATATAGCGAGTCTTAGCTGAAACCCCTTGTTGTAACGGCTACTCAGTACATAGTACCAATCTTCAGACACATTATATAGCGAGTCCTAACTGTAAGCCCTTATTGTAACGGCTGCTCAGTACATAGTACCAATCATCGGACACATTAAATAGCGAGTCCTAACTGTAAGCCCTTATTGTAACGGCTGCTCAGTACATAGAACCAGTCATCGGACACATTATATAGCGAGTCCTAACTGTAAGCCCTTATTGTAACGGCTGCTCGGTACATAGTACCAGTCATCAGACACATTATATAGCGAGTCCTACCTGTAAGCCCTTATTGTAACGGCTACTCAGTACATAGTACCAATCTTCAGACACATTATATAGCGAGTCCTAACTGTAAGCCCTTATTGTAATGGCTGCTCAGTACATAGTACCAGTCATCAGACACATTATATAGCGAGTCCTAACTGTAAGCCCTTATTGTAACGGCTGCTCGGTACATAGAACCAGTCATCGGACACATTATATAGCGAGTCCTAACTGTAAACCCTTATTGTAACGGCAGCTCGGTACAAAGAACCAGTCATCAGACACATTATATAGCGAGTCCTAACTGTAAGCCCTTATTGTAACGGCTACTAAGTCCATAGTACCAATCATCGGACACATTATATAGCGAGTCCTAACTGTAAGCCCTTATTGTAAAGGCTGCTCAGTACATAGTACCAATCATCAGACACTTTATATAGCGAGTCTTAAATGTAAGCCCTTATTGTAACGGCTGCTCAGTACATAGAACCAGTCATCGGACACATTATATAGCGAGTCCTAACTGTAAGCCCTTATTGTAACGGCTGCTCGGTACAAAGTATCAGTCATCAGACACATTATATAACGAGTCCTAACTGTAAGCCCTTATTGTAACGGCTGCTCAGTACATGGTACCAATCATCGAGGCTAAATTAGATAGCGAGTCCTAACTATAAGACCTTATTGTAACGGCTGCTCAGTACATAGTACCAATCATCGGACACATTATATAGCGAGTCCTAACTGTAAGCCCTTATTGTAACGGCTGCTCGGTACATAGTACCAGTCATCGGGCATATTATATAGCGAGTCCTAACTGTAAGCCCTTATTGTAACGGCTACTCAGTACATAGTACCAATCATCAGACACATTATATAGCGAGTCCTAAGTGTAAGCCCTTATTGTAAAGGCTGCTCAGTACATAGAACCAGTCATCGGACACATTATATAGCGAGTCCTAACTGTAAGCCCTTATTGTAACGGCTGCTCAGTACATAGTACCAGTCATCAGACACATTATATAGCGAGTCCTAACTGTAAGCCCTTATTGTAACGGCTGCTCAGTACATAGAACCAGTCATCGAGGCTAAATTATATAGCAAGTCTTAGCTGAAACCTCTTGTTGTAACGGCTACTCAGTACATAGTACCAATCTTCAGACACATTATATAGCGAGTCCTAACTGTAAGCCCTTATTGTAACGGCTGCTCAGTACATAGTACCAATCATCGGACACATTATATAGCGAGTCCTAACTGTAAGCCCTTATTATAACGGCTGCTCAGTACATAGTACCAATCATCGGACACGTTATATAGCGAGTCCTAACTGTAAGCCCTTATTGAAACGGCTGCTCAGTACATAGTACCAATCTTCAGACACATTATATAGCGAGTCCTAACTGTAAGCCCTTATTGTAACGGCTGCTCAGTACATAGTACCAATCATCGGACACATTATATAGCGAGTCCTAACTGTAAGCCCTTATTGTAACGGCTGCTCGGTACATAGTACCAGTCATCGGGCATATTATATAGCGAGTCCTAACTGTAAGCCCTTATTGTAACGGCTACTCAGTACATAGTACCAATCATCAGACACATTATATAGCGAGTCCTAAGTGTAAGCCCTTATTGTAAAGGCTGCTCAGTACATAGAACCAGTCATCGGACACATTATATAGCGAGTCCTAACTGTAAGCCTTTATTGTAACGGCTGCTCAGTACATAGTACCAGTCATCAGACACATTATATAGCGAGTCCTAACTGTAAGCCCTTATTGTAACGGCTGCTCAGTACATAGAACCAGTCATCGAGGCTAAATTATATAGCGAGTCTTAGCTGAAACCTCTTGTTGTAACGGCTACTCAGTACATAGTACCAATCTTCAGACACATTATATAGCGAGTCCTAACTGTAAGCCCTTATTGTAACGGCTGCTCAGTACATAGTACCAATCATCGGTCACATTATATAGCGAGTCCTAACTGTAAGCCCTTATTATAACGGCTGCTCAGTACATAGTACCAATCATCGGACACGTTATATAGCGAGTCCTAACTGTAAGCCCTTATTGAAACGGCTGCTCAGTACATAGTACCAATCTTCAGACACATTATATAGCGAGTCCTAACTGTAAGCCCTTATTATAATGGCTGCTCAGTACATAGTACCAGTCATCAGACACATTATATAGCGAGTCCTAACTTTAAGCCCTTATTGTAACGGCTACTTAGTGCATAGAACCAGTCATCGGACACATTATATAGCGAGTCCTAACTGTAAGCCCTTATTGTAAAGGCTGCTCAGTACATAGTACCAATCATCAGACACTTTATATAGCGAGTCTTAAATGTAAGCCCTTATTGTAACGGCTGCTCAGTACATAGAACCAGTCATCGGACACATTATATAGCGAGTCCTAACTGTAAGCCCTTATTGTAACGGCTGCTCGGTACAAAGTATCAGTCATCAGACACATTATATAACGAGCCCTAACTGTAAGCCCTTATTGTAACGGCTGCTCAGTACATAGTACCAATCATCGAGGCTAAATTAGATAGCGAGTCCTAACTATAAGACCTTATTGTAACGGCTGCTCAGTACATAGTACCAATCATCGGACACATTATATAGCGAGTCCTAACTGTAAGCCCTTATTGTAACGGCTGCTCGGTACATAGTACCAGTCATCGGGCACATTATATAGCGAGTCCTAACTGTGAGCCCTTATTGTAACGGCTACTCAGTACATAGTACCAATCATCAGACACATTATATAGCGAGTCCTAAGTGTAAGCCCTTATTGTAAAGGCTGCTCAGTACATAGAACCAGTCATCGGACACATTATATAGCGAGTCCTAACTGAGTCCTAACTGTAAGCCCTTATTGTAACGGCTGCTCAGTACATAGTACCAGTCATCAGACACATTATATAGCGAGTCCTAACTGTAAGCCCTTATTGTAACGGCTGCTCAGTACATAGAACCAGTCATCGAGGCTAAATTATATAGCGAGTGTTAGCTGAAACCCCTTGTTGTAACGGCTACTCAGTACATAGTACCAATCATCAGACACATTATATAGCGAGTCCTAACTGTCAGCCCTTATTGTAACGGCTGCTCAGTACATAGTACCAATCTTCAGACACATTATATAGCGAGTCCTAACTATAAGACCTTATTGTAACGGCTGCTCAGTACATAGTACCAATCTTCAAACACATTATATAGCGAGTCCTAACTGTAATCCCTTATTGTAATGGCTGCTCAGTACATAGTACCAGTCATAAGACACATTATATAGCGATGCCTAACTGTAAGCCCTTATTGTAACGGCTGCTCGGTACATAGAACCAGTCATCGGACACATTATATAGCGAGTCCTAACTGTAAACCCTTATTGTAACGGCAGCTCGGTACAAAGAACCAGTCATCAGACACATTATATAGCGAGACCTAACTGTAAGCCCTTATTGTAACGGCTACTAAGTCCATAGTACCTATCATCGGACACATTATATAGCGAGTCCTAACTGTAAGCCCTTATTGTAAAGGCTGCTCAGTACATAGTACCAATCATCAGACACTTTATATAGCGAGTCTTAAATGTAAGCCCTTATTGTAACGGCTGCTCAGTACATAGAACCAGTCATCGGACACATTATATAGCGAGTCCTAACTGTAAGCCCTTATTGTAACGGCTGCTCGGTACAAAGTATCAGTCATCAGACACATTATATAGCGAGTCCTAACTGTAAGCCCTTATTGTAACGGCTGCTCAGTACATAGTACCAGTCATCAGACACATTATATAACGAGTCCTTACTGTAAGCCCTTATTGTAACGGCTGCTCAGTACATAGTACCAATCTTCAGACACATTATATAGCGAGTCCTAACTGTAAGCCCTTATTGTAACGGCTGCTCAGTACATAGTACCAATCATCGAGGCTAAATTAGATAGCGAGTCCTAACTATAAGACCTTATTGTAACGGCTGCTCAGTACATAGTACCAATCATCGGACACATTATATAGCGAGTCCTAACTGTAAGCCCTTATTGTAACGGCTGCTCGGTACATAGTACCAGTCATCGGGCACATTATATAGCGAGTCCTAACTGTAAGCCCTTATTGTAACGGCTACTCAGTACATAGAACCAGTCATCGGACACATTATATAGCGAGTCCTAAGTGTAAGCCCTTATTGTAACGGCTGCTCGGTACAAAGTATCAGTCATCAGACACATTATATAACGAGTCCTAACTGTAAGCCCTTATTGTAACGGCTGCTCAGTACATAGTACCAATCATCGAGGCTAAATTAGATAGCGAGTCCTAACTATAAGACCTTATTGTAACGGCTGCTCAGTACATAGTACCAATCATCGGACACATTATATAGCGAGTCCTAACTGTAAGCCCTTATTGTAACGGCTGCTCGGTACATAGAACCAGTCATCGGACACATTATATAGCGAGTCCTAACTGTAAACCCTTATTGTAACGGCAGCTCGGTACAAAGAACCAGTCATCATACACATTATATAGCGAGTCCTAACTGTAAGCCCTTATTGTAACGGCTACTAAGTCCATAGTACCAATCATCGGACACATTATATAGCGAGTCCTAACTGTAAGCCCTTATTGTAAAGGCTGCTCAGTACATAGTACCAATCATCGGACACGTTATATAGCGAGTCCTAACTGTAAGCCCTTATTGAAACGGCTGCTCAGTACATAGTACCAATCTTCAGACACATTATATAGCGAGTCCTAACTGTAAGCCCTTATTATAATGGCTGCTCAGTACATAGTACCAGTCATCAGACACATTATATAGCGAGTCCTAACTTTAAGCCCTTATTGTAACGGCTACTTAGTGCATAGAACCAGTCATCGGACACATTATATAGCGAGTCCTAACTGTAAGCCCTTATTGTAAAGGCTGCTCAGTACATAGTACCAATCATCAGACACTTTATATAGCGAGTCTTAAATGTAAGCCCTTATTGTAACGGCTGCTCAGTACATAGAACCAGTCATCGGACACATTATATAGCGAGTCCTAACTGTAAGCCCTTATTGTAACGGCTGCTCGGTACAAAGTATCAGTCATCAGACACATTATATAACGAGCCCTAACTGTAAGCCCTTATTGTAACGGCTGCTCAGTACATAGTACCAATCATCGAGGCTAAATTAGATAGCGAGTCCTAACTATAAGACCTTATTGTAACGGCTGCTCAGTACATAGTACCAATCATCGGACACATTATATAGCGAGTCCTAACTGTAAGCCCTTATTGTAACGAGGGGCCTCGGTGGCCGAGTGGTCAAGGTAGTTCGTCTACTATTGATCACGTGGTCTGTCAACACTGAGATTGCGGGTTCGATTCTCACTGCAGGCAGGGTGTACTCGACTCCAATCTTAATTGACAAGGATTGCCAGTTTTCCTACCGCAGGTCGGGGGTTTTCTCCGGGTACTCCGGCTTCCTCCCCCAATAAAAACTGGACGCCATGATATAGCTGAAAAATTGCTGAAAGTGGCGTTAAACACCATAAAAACAAACAAAACAAACTTATTGTAACGGCTGCTCGGTACATAGTACCAGTCATCGGGCACATTATATAGCGAGTCCTAACTGTGAGCCCTTATTGTAACGGCTACTCAGTACATAGTACCAATCATCAGACACATTATATAGCGAGTCCTAAGTGTAAGCCCTTATTGTAAAGGCTGCTCAGTACATAGAACCAGTCATCGGACACATTATATAGCGAGTCCTAACTGAGTCCTAACTGTAAGCCCTTATTGTAACGGCTGCTCAGTACATAGTACCAGTCATCAGACACATTATATAGCGAGTCCTAACTGTAAGCCCTTATTGTAACGGCTGCTCAGTACATAGAACCAGTCATCGAGGCTAAATTATATAGCGAGTGTTAGCTGAAACCCCTTGTTGTAACGGCTACTCAGTACATAGTACCAATCATCAGACACATTATATAGCGAGTCCTAACTGTCAGCCCTTATTGTAACGGCTGCTCAGTACATAGTACCAATCTTCAGACACATTATATAGCGAGTCCTAACTATAAGACCTTATTGTAACGGCTGCTCAGTACATAGTACCAATCTTCAAACACATTATATAGCGAGTCCTAACTGTAATCCCTTATTGTAATGGCTGCTCAGTACATAGTACCAGTCATAAGACACATTATATAGCGATGCCTAACTGTAAGCCCTTATTGTAACGGCTGCTCGGTACATAGAACCAGTCATCGGACACATTATATAGCGAGTCCTAACTGTAAACCCTTATTGTAACGGCAGCTCGGTACAAAGAACCAGTCATCAGACACATTATATAGCGAGACCTAACTGTAAGCCCTTATTGTAACGGCTACTAAGTCCATAGTACCTATCATCGGACACATTATATAGCGAGTCCTAACTGTAAGCCCTTATTGTAAAGGCTGCTCAGTACATAGTACCAATCATCAGACACTTTATATAGCGAGTCTTAAATGTAAGCCCTTATTGTAACGGCTGCTCAGTACATAGAACCAGTCATCGGACACATTATATAGCGAGTCCTAACTGTAAGCCCTTATTGTAACGGCTGCTCGGTACAAAGTATCAGTCATCAGACACATTATATAGCGAGTCCTAACTGTAAGCCCTTATTGTAACGGCTGCTCAGTACATAGTACCAGTCATCAGACACATTATATAACGAGTCCTTACTGTAAGCCCTTATTGTAACGGCTGCTCAGTACATAGTACCAATCTTCAGACACATTATATAGCGAGTCCTAACTGTAAGCCCTTATTGTAACGGCTGCTCAGTACATAGTACCAATCATCGAGGCTAAATTAGATAGCGAGTCCTAACTATAAGACCTTATTGTAACGGCTGCTCAGTACATAGTACCAATCATCGGACACATTATATAGCGAGTCCTAACTGTAAGCCCTTATTGTAACGGCTGCTCGGTACATAGTACCAGTCATCGGGCACATTATATAGCGAGTCCTAACTGTAAGCCCTTATTGTAACGGCTACTCAGTACATAGAACCAGTCATCGGACACATTATATAGCGAGTCCTAAGTGTAAGCCCTTATTGTAACGGCTGCTCGGTACAAAGTATCAGTCATCAGACACATTATATAACGAGTCCTAACTGTAAGCCCTTATTGTAACGGCTGCTCAGTACATAGTACCAATCATCGAGGCTAAATTAGATAGCGAGTCCTAACTATAAGACCTTATTGTAACGGCTGCTCAGTACATAGTACCAATCATCGGACACATTATATAGCGAGTCCTAACTGTAAGCCCTTATTGTAACGGCTGCTCGGTACATAGAACCAGTCATCGGACACATTATATAGCGAGTCCTAACTGTAAACCCTTATTGTAACGGCAGCTCGGTACAAAGAACCAGTCATCAGACACATTATATAGCGAGTCCTAACTGTAAGCCCTTATTGTAACGGCTACTAAGTCCATAGTACCAATCATCGGACACATTATATAGCGAGTCCTAACTGTAAGCCCTTATTGTAAAGGCTGCTCAGTACATAGTACCAATCATCAGACACTTTATATAGCGAGTCTTAAATGTAAGCCCTTATTGTAACGGCTGCTCAGTACATAGAACCAGTCATCGGACACATTATATAGCGAGTCCTAACTGTAAGCCCTTATTGTAACGGCTGCTCGGTACAAAGTATCAGTCATCAGACACATTATATAGCGAGTCCTAACTGTAAGCCCTTATTGTAACGGCTGCTCAGTACATAGTACCAGTCATCAGACACATTATATAACGAGTCCTATCTGTAAGCCCTTATTGTAACGGCTGCTCAGTACATAGTACCAATCATCGGACACATTATATAGCGAGTCCTAACTGTAAGCCCTTATTGTAACGGCTGCTCAGTACATAGTACCAATCATCGGACACATTATATAGCGAGACTTAGCTGTAAGCCCTTATTGTAACGGCTGCTAAGTACATAGTACCAGTCATCAGACACATTATATAGCGAGTCCTAACTGTAAGCCCTTATTGTAACGGCTGCTCGGTACATAGAACCAGTCATCGGACACATTATATAGCGAGTCCTAACTGTAAGCCCTTATTGTAACGGCTGCTCAGTACATAGTACCAATCATCGGACACATTATATAGCGAGTCCTAACTGTAAGCCCTTATTGTAACGGCTGCTCAGTACATAGTACCAATCTTCAGACACATTATATAGAGAGTCCTAACTGTAAGCTCTTATTGTAACGGCTGCTCGGTACATAGTACCAGTCATCAGACACATTATATAGCGAGTCCTAACTGTAAGCCCTTATTGTAACGGCTGCTCAGTACATAGTACCAGTCATCAGACACATTATATAGCGAGTCCTAACTGTAAGCCCTTATTGTAACGGCTGCTCAGTACATAGAACCAGTCATCGGACACATTATATAGCGAGTCCTACCTGTAAGCCCTTATTGTAACGGCTGCTCAGTACATAGTACCAATCATCGGACACATTATATAGCGAGTCCTAACTGTAAGCCCTTATTGTAACGGCTGCTTAGTACATTGTACCAATCATCGGACACATTATATGGCGAGTCCTAACTGTAAGCCCTTATTGTAACGGCTGCTCAGTACATAGTGCTAGTCATCAGACACATTATATAGTTAGTCCTTACTGTAAGCCCTTATTGTAACGGCTGCTCAGTACATAGTACCAATCATCGGACACATTATATAGCGAGTCCTAACTGTAAGCCCTTATTGTAACGGCTACTCAGTACATAGTACCAATCATCAGACATATTATATAGCGAGTCCTAAGTGTAAGCCCTTATTGTAACGGCTGCTCAGTACATAGTACCAATCATCAGACACATTATATAGCGAGTCCTAACTGTAAGCCCTTATTGTAACGGCTGCTCAGTACATAGTACCAGTCATCAGACTCATTATATAGCGAGTCCTAACTGTTAGCCCTTAAGTAACGGCTGCTCAGTACATAGTACCAATCATCGGATACATTATATAGCGAGTCCTAACTGTAAGCCCTTATTGTAACGGCTGCTCAGTACATAGAACCAGTCATCGGACACATTATATAGCGAGTCCTAACTGTAAGCCCTTATTGTATAGGCTGCTCAGTACATAGTACCAATCTTCGAGGCTAAATTAGATAGCGAGTCCTAACTATAAGACCTTATTGTAACGGCTGCTCAGTACATAGTACCAATCATCGGGCACATTATATAGCGAGTCCTAACTGTAAGCCCTTATTGTAACGGCTACTCAGTACATAATACCAATCATCAGACACATTATATAACGAGTCCTAACTGTAAGCCCTTATTGTAACGGCTGCTCAGTACATAGTACCAATCATCGAGGCTAAATTAGATAGCGAGTCCTAACTATAAGACCTTATTGTAACGGCTGCTCAGTACATAGTACCAATCATCGGACACATTATATAGCGAGTCCTAACTGTAAGCCCTTATTGTAACGGCTGCTCGGTACATAGAACCAGTCATCGGACACATTATATAGCGACTCCTAACTGTAAACCCTTATTGTAACGGCAGCTCGGTACAAAGAACCAGTCATCAGACACATTATATAGCGAGTCCTAACTGTAAGCCTTCTATATCGGTAGATTCTAAGTCAAAGCGCCTAATGGCGTTAATATTTTCCTTGACATAAACGATGACTCCTCCGCCTTTTTGGTCCCCACCCCTATCTTTCCGAAACGGTTTTTGGTAGTTTATTAGCTCTGTCGCGTCATCCATATCTGAGGATTTCAACCATGTTTCAGTAAAAGACAAAATATCGAAATCGTTATATTCAGCTATGATAAGGTCTAATTTTGGTAGTAGACTCTGTACATTTAAATGAAGGAAGGATATAGAATTAGAAAAAATCTCGTAAATATGCGAAAATTCGGGTGGGCAATCAGAACTCCTTGTATCCGTAGGATCAATATTACTTAGGGCATGGTTGATATTCATGGGGCCGGGGTTGAATTCCAATCCCGATATGAGCAATAATATTTCAATGATTGACAACAAGGTGACAATCATTAAAACGTAATCAACATTACCCTGGGGAATAATGTGACTTATTTCACTTGCAACACATTTCTCAAAGTCGAAGAAACATAATAATACTATAACAGGCAGGGAATCTGACTGATAAAATACTAAACAGTATATACAAAAAACATCAAACAGTGATAACGTTCGTGCTCTATTGTGATTTAGAGAAACATTGAATAGGCCCACTCTCATTCTGTACTGCTCAATACCGATACCCATTATCAAGTCACACCCGGGGTATGATAAAAGTACACATAATGAGAGTGGGCAAAACACATTAAAGCCTGATGGATATATTTGTGATCATAATCCGGTGCATATCCATAAACATACATGGAAATATCTAAGACATAGAGCATTTCATCAAAGTAAAGGAAAAGGACATATAAACAGTTGGAAATTGAAGGAAAAATACAAATATGTAACAAGTTATTTACAAGAGTGCACATTGTTATTACAGTATGCAATAACATTTGCAGAAATTTATGTGAAATATATAAATCACACACAATAATTAATACTCTACATAGTGATTTTGTCAACTATTTAATTACTTGTTTGGGTTCAGTTAAAAATAAGTAACAAAAAGGTTTTGTATGGTACCTTTTATATTCCACCTCATAGTAATAACGAGGTTTGGAGTAAAGTTGAATGTTCTGTAGAGTCCGCAATAAATGACGCCTCATTTGATTATGTCATATTAACAGGTGATTTTAATGACAATCAAGCAAATGTGAACTCAAAAATGAAACGTATTTGTACGTCTTATAGCCTAGAGCAAATGATAAATGATCCGACAAATTTTACTGAAAATTCATCGTCAGTTATAGATTTAATTGTTACCAGTTGTATTGATTTTGTACCTTATACTAGCGTAGGACCTCCTTTGTTGGATCAGATTAGATATCATTGCCCTGTGATTGGTATATTTAACTCTCCCAAGCCAGTTCTTAATTCAATTAGACGTAAAATATGGCTTTATAACAGAGGAGACTATGACCATTATAGACGACTTTTATCAGAAATTGACTGGCAACGTATATTTTCTTCTGACGACATTAATAAGATAGTTTCAGACTTTACGGATGTCATCTTAGGTGCGGCCGAAAAATCCATTCCTAATAAAATGGTAACGATTCGAAAGGCAGACCCGAGATGGCTGACGAATGATATTAGAAAAATTATTAGAAAAAAGAGGCGACTCCATTCGAAAGCGCGTCGTACAAATAAAGAGTCTGATTGGGCAAAATTTCGACAAACACGTAATATGGTGACGTCACAAATAAGAAAAGCCCAGCTTAGCTATCGAGATCAACTTGTTAATAAATTAAAACAGAGTAACCCATCAAATCAATCATGGTGGCATATATGCAACCAAATTTCAGGTATGAAAAAACGGCAATGCGGAGTACCGCCATTAATAAAAGATGGCAATCTTATAACGAATGAGACTGCGAAAGCAAACGAGTTTAATAATTATTTTGTTACTCAAACTGAAATAGACGACTCGAATGCTCATCTTCCAAATCCCCCAGTAGTCGTAAATGAAATATCAAATATCGTAATAAATGAATCCGAGGTCGAAGACGTTCTCAAGAATCTAAATATAAATAAGGCATCTGGTCCAGATCTTATCAATGCTAGACTTTTAAAACTGGCCAGCTCACAACTTAAAACACCGCTATGTACACTCTTTAACTTATCGCTCATAAAATCGTTCTACCCTACTACATGGAAGAAAGCAAATGTAACGCCTGTCTTTAAAAATGGGAACACTAGTGAAGTTAAAAATTATCGTCCGATTTCACTACTCTGTATTATTTCAAAGTGCATGGAACGCTGTATCTATAAACATGTCCACA
This sequence comes from Limnoperna fortunei, assembly GCA_944474755.1. Taxonomy (NCBI): domain Eukaryota; kingdom Metazoa; phylum Mollusca; class Bivalvia; order Mytilida; family Modiolidae; genus Limnoperna; species Limnoperna fortunei. Next base: position 823,481 of record OX104115.1, on the reverse strand, counting down.
ACTTTCTATTAGATAATAAGGTAATAACTACTCATCAGTCTGGGTTCACACAAGGTGACTCAGCAATCAATCAATTAATTGACATCTCAAACTCGTTCGGTAGGGCCTTGGACGATGGCAAAGAAATACGAGTAGTGTTCTGTGACATTTCCAAGGCCTTCGATCGAGTTTGGCACAGAGGTCTATTATTTAAACTGAAAAAATATGGTATAACGGGACGCCTTCTGAGTTGGTTTGACAGTTATCTATCTGGGCGAGTCCAACGTGTCGCACTTAACGGCTGTTTCTCTGACTGGAAGCCGGTAAGTGCCGGTGTTCCACAAGGATCAATACTCGGTCCTCTTCTTTTTCTAATTTTTATTAACGATATCGTCGACGATCAAATATATTAATTTATTTTTTTCTTTCCTCTCTATTTTTCATTATAAAATTTATCAAGCCTGTCAGAGCATGTATTTTACATTTTGTTAAATATGTAATTTCGTAACTGGAGACGGATTTGTAAAAGCTTCTCAGCTTGTTTCCGAATCCTTGTATTGTATTAACTGTATGTTCAATGATATATCTATTTATACAATAAAATATGTTTAAAAAAAAAAAAAAAAAAAATTAACTGTAAGCCCTTATTGTAACGGCTACTAAGTCCATAGTACCAATCATCGGACACATTATATAGCGAGTCCTAACTGTAAGCCCTTATTGTAAAGGCTGCTCAGTACATAGTACCAATCATCAGACACTTTATATAGCGAGTCTTAAATGTAAGCCCTTATTGTAACGGCTTCTCAGTACATAGAACCAGTCATCGGACACATTATATAGCGAGTCCTAACTGTAAGCCCTTATTGTAACGGCTGCTCGGTACAAAGTATCAGTCATCAGACACATTATATAGCGAGTCCTAACTGTAAGCCCTTATTGTAACGGCTGCTCAGTACATAGTACCAGTCTTCAGACACATTATATAACGAGTCCTAACTGTAAGCCCTTATTGTAACGGCTGCTCAGTACATAGTACCAATCATCGGACACATTATATAGCGAGACTTAGCTGTAAGCCCTTATTGTAACGGCTGCTAAGTACATAGTACCAGTCATCAGACACATTATATAGCGAGTCCTAACTGTAAGCCCTTATTGTAACGGCTGCTCGGTACATAGAACCAGTCATCGGACACATTATATAGGGAGTCCTAACTGTAAGCCCTTATTGTAACGGCTGCTCAGTACATAGTACCAATCATCGGACACATTATATAGCGAGTCCTAACTGTAAGCCCTTATTGTAACGGCTGCTCAGTACATAGTACCAATCTTCAGACACATTATATAGAGAGTCCTAACTGTAAGCCCTTATTGTAACGGCTGCTCGGTACATAGTACCAGTCATCAGACACATTATATAGCGAGTCCTAACTGTAAGCCCTTATTGTAACGGCTGCTCAGTACATAGTACCAGTCATCAGACTCATTATATAGCGAGTCCTAACTGTTAGCCCTTAAGTAACGGCTGCTCAGTACATAGTACCAATCATCGGATACATTATATAGCGAGTCCTAACTGTAAGCCCTTATTGTAACGGCTGCTCAGTACATAGAACCAGTCATCGGACACATTATATAGCGAGTCCTAACTGTAAGCCCTTATTGTATAGGCTGCTCAGTACATAGTACCAATCTTCGAGGCTAAATTAGATAGCGAGTACTAACTATAAGACCTTATTGTAACGGCTGCTCAGTACATAGTACCAATCATCGGGCACATTATATAGCGAGTCCTAACTGTAAGCCCTTATTGTAACGGCTACTCAGTACATAATACCAATCATCAGACACATTATATAGCGAGTCCTAAGTGTAAGCCCTTATTGTAACGGCTGCTCAGTACATAGAACCAGTCATCGGACACATTATATAGCGAGTCCTAACTGTAAGCCCTTATTGTAACGGCTGCTCAGTACATAGTACCAGTCATCAGACACATTATATAGCGAGTCCTAACTGTAAGCCCTTATTGTAACGGCTGCTCAGAACATTGAACCAGTCATCGAGGCTAAATTATATAGCGAGTCTTAGCTGAAACCCCTTTTTGTAACTGCTACTCAGTACATAGTACCAATCTTCAGACACATTATATAGCGAGTCCTAACTGTAAGCCCTTAAGTAACGGCTGCTCAGTACATAGTACCAATCATCGGATACATTATATAGCGAGTGCTAACTGTAAGCCCTTATTGTAACGGCTGCTCAGTACATAGAACCAGTCATCGGACACATTATATAGCGAGTCCTAACTGTAAGCCCTTATTGTATAGGCTGCTCAGTACATAGTACCAATCATCGGACACATTATATAGCGAGTCCTAACTGTAAGCCCTTATTGTAACGGCTGCTCAGTACATAGTACCAATCATCGGACACATTATATAGCGAGTCCTAACTGTAAGCCCTTATTGTAATGGCTGCTCAGTACATAGTACCAGTCATCAGACACATTATATAGAGAGTCCTAACTGTAAGCCCTTATTGTAACGGCTGCTCGGTACATAGAACCAGTCATCGGACACATTATATAGCGAGTCCTAACTGTAAACCCTTATTGTAACGGCAGCTCGGTACAAAGAACCAGTCATCAGACACATTATTTAGCGAGTCCTAACTGTAAGCCCTTATTGTAACGGCTACTAAGTACATAGTACCAATCATCGGACACATTATATAGCGAGTCCTAACTGTAAGTCCTTATTGTAAAGGCAGCTCAGTACATAGTACCAATCATCAGACACATTATATAGCGAGTCTTAAATGTAAGCCCTTATTGTAACGGCTGCTCAGTACATAGAACCAGTCATCGGACACATTATATAGCGAGTCCTAACTGTAAGCCCTTATTGTAACGGCTGCTCAGTACATAGTACCAGTCATCAGACACATTATATAGCGAGTCCTAACTGTAAGCCCTTATTGTAACGGCTGCTCAGAACATAGAACCAGTCATCGAGGCTAAATTATATAGCGAGTCTTAGCTGAAACCCCTTGTTGTAACGGCTACTCCGTACATAGTACCAATCTTCAGACACATTATATAGCGAGTCCTAACTGTAAGCCCTTATTGTAACGGCTGCTCAGTACATAGTACCAATCATCGGACACATTATATAGCGAGTCCTAACTGTAAGCCCTTATTGTAACGGCTGCTCAGTACATAGTACCAATCATCGGACACATTATATAGCGAGTCCTAACTGTAAGCCCTTATTGTAATGGCTGCTCAGTACATAGTACCAGTCATCAGACACATTATATAGCGAGTTATAACTGTAAGCCCTGATTGTAACGGCTGCTCGGTACATAGAACCAGTCATCGGACACATTATATAGCGAGTCCTAACTGTAAACCCTTATTGTAACGGCAGCTCGGTACAAAGAACCAGTCATCAGACACATTATATAGCGAGTTCTAACTGTAAGCCCTTATTGTAACGGCTACTAAGTACATAGTACCAATCATCGGACACATTATATAGCGAGTCCTAACTGTAAGCCCTTATTGTAAAGGCTGCTCAGTACATAGTACCAATCATCAGACACATTATATAGCGAGTCTTAAATGTAAGCCCTTATTGTAACGGCTGCTCAGTACATAGAACCAGTCATCGGACACATTATATAGCGAGTCCTAACTGTAAGCCCTTATTGTAACGGCTGCTCGGTACATAGTACCAGTCATCAGACACATTATATAACGAGTCCTAACTGTAAGCCCTTATTGTGACGGCTGCTCAGTACATAGTACCAGTCATCAGACACATTATATAACGAGTCCTAACTGTAAGCCCTTATTGTAACGGCTGCTCAGTACATAGTACCAATCTTCAGACACATTATATAGCGAGTCCTAACTGTAAGCCCTTATTGTAACGGCTGCTCAGTACATAGTACCAATCATCGGACACATTATATAGCGAGTCCTAACTGTAAGCCCTTATTGTAACGGCTGCTCAGTACATAGTACCAGTCATCAGACACATTATATAGCGAGTCCTAACTGTAAGCCCTTATTGTAACGGCTGCTCAGTACATAGAACCAGTCATCGGACACATTATATAGCGAGTCCTACCTGTAAGCCCTTATTGTAACGGCTGCTCAGTACATAGTACCAATCATCGGACATATTATATAGCGAATCCTAACTGTAAGCCCTTATTGTAACGGCTGCTCAGTACATAGTGCCAGTCATCAGACACATTATATAGTTAGTCCTTACTGTAAGCCCTTATTGTAACGGCTACTCAGTACATAGTACCAATCATCAGACACATTATATAGCGAGTCCTAAGTGTAAGCCCTTATTGTAACGGCTGCTCAGTACATAGTACCAATCATCAGACACATTATATAGCGAGTCCTAACTGTAAGCCCTTATTGTAACGGCTGCTCAGTACATAGTACCAGTCATCAGACACATTATATAGCGAGTCCTAACTGTAAGCCCTTATTGTAACGGCGGCTCAGTGCATAGTACCAATCATCGGATACATTATATAGCGAGTCCTAACTGTAAGCCCTTATTGCAACGGCTGCTCAGTACATAGAACCAGTCATCGGACACATTATATAGCGAGTCCTAACTGTAAGCCCTTATTGTAAAGGCTGCTCAGTACATAGCACCAATCATCAGACACATTATATAGCGAGTCCTAACTGTAAGCCCTTATTGTAATGGCTGCTCAGTACATAGTACCAATCTTCAGACACATTATATAGCGAGTCCTAACTGTAAGCCCTTATTGTAACGGCTGCTCAGTACATAGTACCAATCATCGGACACATTATATAGCGAGTCCTAACTGTAAGCCCTTATTGTAACGGCTGCTCAGTACATAGTACCAGTCATCGGACACATTTTATGGCGAGTCCTTACTGTAAGCCCTTATTGTAACGGCTGCTCAGTACATAGTACCAGTCATCAGACACATTATATAGCGAGTCCTAACTGTAAGCCCTTATTGTAACGGCTGCTCAGTACATAGAACCAGTCATCGGACACATTATATAGCGAGTCCTAACTGTAAGCCCTTATAATAACGGCTGCTCAGTACATAGTACCAGTCATCGGACACATTATATAGCGAGTCCTTACTGTAAGCCCTTATTGTAATGGCTGCTCAGTACATAGTACCAATCATCAGACACATTATTTAGCGAGTCCTAACTGTAAGCCCTTATTGTAACGGCTGTTCGGTACATAGTACCAATCATCGGACGCATTATATAGCAAGTCTTAAATGTAAGCCCTTATTGTAACGGCTGCTCAGTACATAGAACCAGTCATCGGACACATTATATAGCGAGTCCTGACTGTAAGCCCTTATTGTAACGGCTGCTCAGTACATAGTACCAATCAATGTTGCTGGTTTCACTCAATCATATATCAATTATCTCGCAGCTTCAGTCAAGCATAATAGCAATTACCTCGCGCGGGGTTTATGAGTTTGAGCATAACGTCCGGCAGTGTGTTGGCCTCTAAACTAGATTTCAAAGGGATGGATATTACAACTTAAACTCGACACAGTAGCTTTCTCGTATCATCGGTACTGTGTTATTCTTCTGGATTGTGAAATAAATATTCGCTGAAAGTTTCGTTTTATAGAATCAAATATAAATGTCAGTTAGCTTTTATCAAATACTGTCCATGAACGCGATGTGGAGCGAGCTGCATCCTCACAAGTCAGGGTTTCTATGTCCACTGTAAGTATCCACGAAAGTGGACACTTACAATGGACACAGAAACCCTGACTTGTGAGGATGAGCGAGCTGTTCTGGAAAAATAAATGGGGGAGGTTAATTGCATAATTAGGTGGACTAAATGTTATGATTATTGGTACCAGTCCACAACAATTAATACTCCCACTTGCGCGCCTAGCGTTCTAAATGCAAATTATTCAGTGTTATTGTTCGGTAATTATTGTATATAGGTAACCATTGACATGTAACAAATGATTTAAACACCTTACTTTCAACGTAAGACACATTTCTTATCTAGAAAACAAATAGGGCGCACCTGTTGCTACAGCTCGGATACTAATGTAAGTACATGATGCTATTTACATAGATTTTTTAGCTTTGAAATCAGAAGAATGATAGTGTTCACTTCTAGTTATCTTTAAGATTATTATTAGTAACTGATTGGTTTTGACATCTGAAAGAGAAATTCAGAAACATTGGAACATGTGGAAGGGGCACAAAAAATATGTAAATATGTGCTAAATGTAAACAACAATCCAGTTAAAGCAATTATCTAGACTGTGCTCCAGTTATCCTGTGTATTTTGCTAGGATATATTTGTAATTTGTTTTATGATTCTCGGTACAATGGTTTGATATGGATTGCTCTGCATTCTAGCAAAACAAATACTAGTATCTTTATTGCTAATTTTTGCGATGTTGCTAAGGACCCTTGGAAATCCACGATGTTTACAATTGCGTGCAGTGATAATGTCATACGGATTTTTCGATCAAAGGTAAACGTCATAAATAGGCGATAAAACATGTCAAGGATGAGCATATCCTATAATTAACACGATTGTCTGTACATGTATCAGATGGACACATTAAACTAGAAATAGTTTTGCTGACTTGGGGACCAGACTCGCACTTGTTCAGCTAACTTGTGACCAGACTCGGACTTGTTTAGCTGACTTGAAGACTAGCCTCGGACCTGTTTAGCTGACTTGAGGACCGGACTCGGACCTGTTTAGCTGAATCAAGGACCTGACTTGGATTTATCTACCAGACTTGGGGACCAGACTCGGACTTTTTTAGCTGACTTGGAGACCAGACTCGGAGTTATCTACCTGACTTGTTCAGCTGACTTGGAGACCAGACTTGGGCTTATTTAGCTGACATGGAGACTAGCCTCGGACCTGTTTAGCTGACTTGAGGACCGGACTCGGAATTGTTAAGCTGATTTGGGGACCAGCCTTGTTTAGCTGACTTTGGACCAGACTCGGAGATTGTACTGATTCCTAGGATTTCCAGTCGTTTAGACGCAAATTTAATGAAACTAATAAGTAACACAAACAGTTAAAAAAACAAATTGTTAAATTTATAGATTGTGCTGCCAAACTGTTCAATACAATTAAAAACCATATCAATATTCAATTGTTCATTTATTGAGAAGTAAGTATGCGTAACGATCCAATGACGGTTACTTTGTTGTTAACAGATTTAGATTAAACTATATATATGTATACTGTAAATTGTTGAATTTCTTTTTAAACTCAAGTAAGCATAGTGTGTCGTTTCGTTCAACAACAAAAGAAAATAAAAAGAGAGAACACAAGAAAACATGACGTGTAGGGGTTGAACATGTTGATGGGGATACCCCTTATTGTTATACCCTAACAGAGAACACAGGAAAACATGACATGTAGGGGTTGAACATGTCAAGGGATACCCCCTTATTGTTATACCCTAACAGAGAACACAAGAAGACATGACGTGTAGGGGTTGAACATGTCAAGGGATACCCCCTTATTGTTATACCCTAACAGAGAACACAAGAAGACATGACGTGTAGGGGTTGAACATGTCAAGGGATACCCCCTTATTGTTATACCCTAACAGAGAACACAAGAAGACATGACGTGTAGGGGTTGAACATGTTGATGGGGATACCCCTTATTGTTATTCCCTAACAGAGAACACAGGAAAACATGACATGTAGGGGTTGAACATGTCAAGGGATACCCCCTTATTGTTATACCCTAACAGAGAACACAAGAAGACATGACGTGTAGGGGTTGAACATGTCAAGGGATACCCCCTTATTGTTATACCCTAACAGAGAACACAAGAAGACATGACGTGTAGGGGTTGAACATGTCAAGGGATACCCCCTTATTGTTATACCCTAACAGAGAACACAAGAAGACATGACGTGTAGGGGTTGAACATGTCAAGGGATACCCCCTTATTGTTATACCCTAACAGAGAACACAGGAAAACATGACATGTAGGGGTTGAACATGTCAAGGGATACCCCCTTATTGTTATACCCTAACAGAGAACACAAGAAGACATGACGTGTAGGGGTTGAACATGTCAAGGGATACCCCCTTATTGTTATACCCTAACAGAGAACACAAGAAGACATGACGTGTAGGGGTTGAACATGTCAAGGGATACCCCCTTATTGTTATACCCTAACAGAGAACACAAGAAGACATGACGTGTAGGGGTTGAACATGTCAAGGGATACCCCCTTATTGTTATACCCTAACAGAGAACACAAGAAAACATGACATGTAGGGGTTGAACATGTCAAGGGATACCCCCTTATTGTTATACCTAACAGAGAACACAGGAAAACATGAAGTGTAGGGGTTGAACATGTCAAGGGATACCCCTTATTTGTTATACCCTAACAGAGAACACAAGAAGACATGACGTGTAGGGGTTGAACATGTCAAGGGATACCCCTTATTTGTTATACCCTAACAGAGAACACAGGAAAACATGACGTGTAGGGGTTGAACATGTCAAGGGATACCCCTTATTGTTATACCCTAACAGAGAACACAAGAAGACATGACGTGTAGGGGTTGAACATGTCAAGGGATACCCCTTATTTGTTATACCCTAACAGAGAACACAGGAAGACATGACGTGTAGGGGTTGAACATGTCAAGGGATACCCCTTATTCTTATACCTAACAGAGAACACAAGAATACATGACGTGCAGGGGTTGAACATGTCAAGGGATACCCCTTATTTGTTATACCCTAACAGAGAACACAAGAAGACATGACGTGTAGGGGTTGAACATGTCAAGGGATACCCCTTATTCTTATACCTAACAGAGAACACAAGAAGACATGACGTGTAGGGGTTGAACATGTCAAGGGATACCCCTTATTTGTTATACCTTAACAGAGAACACAAGAAGACATGACGTGTAGGGGTTGAACATGTCAAGGGATACCCCTTATTGTTATACCCTAACAGAGAACACAAGAAGACATGACGTGTAGGGGTTGAACATGTCAAGGGATACCCCCTTATTGTTATACCCTAACAGAGAACACAGGAAGACATGACGTGTAGGGGTTGAACATGTCAAGGGATACCCCCTTATTGTTATACCTAACAGAGAACACAAGAAAACATGACGTTTAGGGGTTGAACATGTCAATGGATACCCCTTATTGTTATAACCTAACAGAGAACACAAGAAGACATGACGTGTAGGGGTTGAACATGTCAAGGGATACCCCTAATTCTTATACCTAACAGAGAACACAAGAAGACATGACGTGTAGGGGTTGAACATGTCAATGGATACCCCTTATTGTTATAACCTAACAGAGAACACAAGAAGACATGACGTGTAGGGGTTGAACATGTCAAGGGATACCCCCTTATTTGTTATACCCTAACAGAGAACACAAGAAGACATGACGTGTAGGGGTTGAACATGTCAAGGGATACCCCTTATTGTTATACCTAACAGAAAACACAAGAATACATGACGTGTAGGGGTTGAACATGTCAAGGGATACCCCTTATTGTTATAACCTAACAGAGAACACAAGAAGACATGACGTGTAGGGGTTGAACATGTCAAGGGATACCCCTTATTTGTTATACCCTAACAGAGAACACAAGAAGACATGACGTGTAGGGGTTGAACATGTCAAGGGATACCCCTTATTGTTATACCCTAACAGAGAACACAAGAAGACATGACGTGTAGGGGTTGAACATGTCAAGGGATACCCCCTTATTGTTATACCTAACAGAAAACACAAGAATACATGACGTGTAGGGGTTGAACATACTAAAGGGTATATCTCTTATTGTTATACCCTAACAAACAGATTGGACCGAAACGTATAGCAACTACGCAAATGCAAAAATTAAAAACAATACGCAAAAGAAAAAAAGAAAAGAAAATTCATATACATGTATATAAATTCATAAACAGAAAAGTAAAGAATAATTATTTATGAAATAACATAATACGGAAATTATAAGAAAGGGAGACAAGCAGTAGGACAATATATGAAGATTCGATCTTCTGATGGTTACAATAAACAAATTATTTGTTTAGATGACACCGGGAAATATTTGATAGTAGTAATCAGAAGAAAATACACGGATCTGATTGGATGTTGGGGTTCAAAAATAAACACAATTTCAAAATATAAACATTATTGATTGAAAATCTTCTATATTTGGGGGAACGTTTATAAGAGCCTGGAAAATCGAGCTTTTTTTGAAAAAAGATGGAGGTTAGACATTTTGTTAGTTTCATTCAGTGCTGCATTTTTCACTCGCAATTTTCGGTCATTTTTGCCGCACGACATATATTTTTTATTTGACTGTTAATAATGAAGTCTCAAATTTTAACTTACATAAGTAACTGCTTTCGGGGTTTTAAATTGAGAGGATTTTCACACACAAAATTACCCCATATGGAAAATGCAATGTTAATTATTTGGTTTATTGTAACCTGAGGCGTCTAAAATCTTAATCTTAATACAAAATAGTTCTTAAATGTTTTGCATATATAGAAACACGTTTATTTGATTGGTCGAGATTACGTCTGATAGAGGTTTTCAACGTAATTTATTTTTTGATAAATGTAGTTGACTCAAGTTATTTTTGGATAAATGACGTTGACCTACTTCTAGTGTAACTAGTATAAACAAAGATGGTGGCATTGAGAAATCGATTTGACTAAAGTAATCTAAATTTCATGTTTCTTATGTATTTTCCATGTTTTGGTAGCGGGATTGACCTAACGTATGAATATTTTGTTGATTTTACGAACACATTTCTGAGATCTGAAAACTGCAACGGCGGCCATTTTGAAAAATTTAAACTGATGTGCACAACTAGACCTGTCATTCTATGTTTCTGCAAAGTTTCACGAGGATCTCAAGACTCGTTCTACAAAAAAAAAAAAAAAAAAAAAAAAAAAAAACAGATCAGAAACATGTTGATTGAGGCCATGTCAAGTAGATGCCTGACAGTGATAACTGCACTTGGTGGTCATAGAAGGTGCTGACGTTTGTGCCACCAGGAACAAGGCAACATTAGTTAATGAAGATTTCTTTATTAAATTCTTTATCTTTTAAAGACGTCGTTAATGATTTCCGTATAATGACTACGGCATTCCTTTTCGTATATTATAAACGTATGCATGTTCGTTTGCAGTGTGTGGTGTGTCATGCCAGGCTCAGAATGGCGAATAAAAAGTGATTGTTTATCATAGCCGTTCATTGAATAAACACTAATAAATATAAAATATTAGTACATTGTCAGAAAATATACAGTTTATTTGTGTATACGAGCCTTAGAAACAGGTAAAAATGCGAGGCTCTGCCGAGCATTTCTTACCTGTTTTGCGGAGAGTACAAATAAACTGTATATTTTCTGACAATGTACGAATATTGTTTTTATTCAGCAACCTGAAAATACATTTAATACTGTTGGAAAACATGAAAAAACTGCACTTTTAGCCGATTTGTTACTTGAAATTTTCGGCGCGTATTCGAGTGATAGCCTGACGTCACAAACAAATATCGTATTCGACAACAAGCCGTAAACCAGAACAGAATACTAAATATCGTTAGAAGTATGGACAAGGGTACCAGAAGCTGGCGTCATTACTTAAGAAATAATTCATGGCTGCCCCAATTTTATGGATTATTTAAATATGGGTAGGCATTATATTCATGAATATTTTGCCATGAGCGTTAGCGAATGGTAAAATATCATGAATATAATGCTTACCCATATTTAAATAATCCATAAAATTGGGGCAGCCATGAATTATTTCGATTCTGATATGAAAATACAGAAATTTTACATTTCGCGACTACCTAGGTAAAGGTTTATTTTGGCTGTTCCAATTTCCGAGAACCTCCCTTGTTTCGAAATTATTATATTTCTCGTGTAAAACTTAGTAGAAAAAAAACGAAGAAATATAAATTAAAAACAAACAAACATATTTATTAACATTTAAAATAAAATTTAACAATCAAAACAAAGAACGACAAAATTAAATGCTTCATTACATCAGTCGCCGTGTGGCGTGTCTGGGACTGTTCATGTGTTGCTGTGTTTGCGTGAGAAATGAAAACCGCTTACCGCATTTGGTCGATCTTATGCTCCTGTTTTAGATCCACAATGGTGCAAATTTAAATCGACAGTTATTTTCCACAATTAATCAACATTTTGAAATTCGGTTGCGTTTTCATTTTGATACGTAACGGTAAATTCTTTTGTGGTGGGGGCGGGAAAAGTCTCGCGGTTTGCATGGAACGTCATTGTAAACAACGCAACGTCCCTCGAAAACACAACGTAGCTAAAGTCAATGTAAACAATAAAGGCATAGAATAGAAAACGGACTTGCTATCGTGAAAACATGTTATCTATTGGATTTTCTTACAAAGGTACAAAATAAAATAAATTTTAAAGCAAAAACATCAACACACGGGGGTTTTTGAAATGGCTGGAACAGCCGTATTTTGTTGAATATTTAAATAGAGGTGTGTTTCCAAAGCGTTTGAAGGACGTCATATTAGAATTACAAATAAAGTTTTGCTTTATTCGTAGGGTCGTATTTGTATAGTTGAAGCGGTCGTTGCAGCATAAATTTACGGATCAACGAAGAAAGCGGAATGCTTGGTCTTAGTATTTAGCACACAGAAATTGAATGGCTCGTTGGCCAAATGGTTAAGGTACTTCATCTACTAATAACCACGTGATCTGTCAACGCTGATATTGCGGGTTCGATTCTCACTGGGGCGGCAGCTAGGGCGCTCTCGACTCTAATCTTAATTGACCAAGATTGCCAGTTTTTCTCCGGGTATTCCGGCTTCCTGATACAGAGTAATAAAAATTAAAAAATAAAAATTTACTGAAGCAACATTAAAAAAAAACAAATGAATGTCAAAATAATACAATATCTGAATATGGAAATCACAATTTGTCGATATTTTTTTCTTTGATCCTATGATGATGCTCGACGGAAAGACACGATAACTGACGATCTTACCCCCCAAAACCCCCAACAGAAGTACGTGGCTATGTAATTTCGAAAGGGTCAATGCGACTTTTTCATAATTTATATTTGTGTACGGTTCTGGCCAATGTGCCTCAAATGAATTCTTTAAGATAAGATAAAATAAGATAAGATAAGATAAGACAAGACAAGACAAGACAAGACAAGACAAGACAAGACAAGACAAGACAAGACAAGACAAGACAAGACCAGACCAGACCAGACCAGACCAGACCAGACCAGACCAGACCAGACCAGACCAGACCAGACCAGACCAGACCAGACCAGACCAGACCAGACCAGACCAGACCAGACCAGACCAGACCAGACCAGACCAGACCAGACCAGACCAGACCAGACCAGACCAGACCAGACCAGACCAGACCAGACCAGACCAGACCAGACCAGACCAGACCAGACCAGACCAGACCAGACCAGACCAGACCAGACCAGACCAGACCAGACCAGACCAGACCAGACCAGACCAGACCAGACCAGACCAGACCAGACCAGACCAGACCAGACCAGACCAGACCAGACCAGACCAGACCAGACCAGACCAGACCAGACCAGACCAGACCAGACCAGACCAGACCAGACCAGACCAGACCAGACCAGACCAGACCAGACCAGATCAGATCAGATCAGATCAGACAAGACAAGACAAGACGATGAGATGAGATGAGATGAGATGAGATGAGATGAGATGAGATGAGATGAGATGAGATGAGATGAGATGAGATGAGATGAGATGAGATGAGATGAGATGAGATGAGATGAGATGAGATGAGATGAGATGAGATGAGATGAGATGAGATGAGATGAGATGAGATGAGATGAGATGAGGTCAGGTCAGGTCAGGTCAGGTCAGGTCAGGTCAGGTCAGGTCAGGTCAGGTCAGGTCAGGTCAGGTCAGGTCAGGTCAGGTCAGGTCAGGTCAGGTCAGGTCAGGTCAGGTCAGGTCAGGTCAGGTCAGGTCAGGTCAGGTCAGGTCAGGTCAGGTCAGGTCAGGTCAGGTCAGGTCAGGTCAGGTCAGGTCAGGTCAGGTCAGGTCAGGTCAGGTCAGGTCAGGTCAGGTCAGGTCAGGTCAGGTCAGGTCAGGTCAGGTCAGGTCAGGTCAGGTCAGGTCAGGTCAGGTCAGGTCAGGTCAGGTCAGGTCAGGTCAGGTCAGGTCAGGTCAGGTCAGGTCAGGTCAGGTCAGGTCAGGTCAGGTCAGGTCAGGTCAGGTCAGGTCAGGTCAGGTCAGGTCAGGTCAGGTCAGGTCAGGTCAGGTCAGGTCAGGTCAGGTCAGGTCAGGTCAGGTCAGGTCAGGTCAGGTCAGGTCAGGTCAGGTCAGGTCAGGTCAGGTCAGGTCAGGTCAGGTCAGGTCAGGTCAGGTCAGGTCAGGTCAGGTCAGGTCAGGTCAGGTCAGGTCAGGTCAGGTCAGGTCAGGTCAGGTCAGGTCAGGTCAGGTCAGGTCAGGTCAGATCAGATCAGATCAGATCAGATCAGATCAGATCAGATCAGATCAGATAAATTTTATTTAAAGTCGGGTTTATAACAATGAACATAAGCTCTGTAGAGCTTTTATACCGACATACATGTAATAAATACATCACAAAGACATATAGCAACAGTAAAATATAGCACATAGTCATAAGTAAGACAGATACACAAATGCAGCATTTGACATAAAACAATATGCAGTCTAACTACTACACTACACATACAAGACACATATATATCATGCAGACATCACATAACATTTATAACATAAAAAGCAGATTGAAGCATATATCATGCAAAGCTACACTTGCTAAAACAAAAATATATGAGAAGCACTGGACAAGCTAAGAAGTTAAAAATTGGAACAATAAAAAAACTGCTACACATGCTAAAAGAAAAATATATGAGAAGCACTGGACAAGCTAAGAAGTTAAAATTTAATAAAACTAAAGCTGCTATACATGCTAAAAGAAAAATATTTAAGAAGCACTGGAAAAACTAAGAAGCTAATTTGAAATAAAACAAGAACTGCTAAAATGAGGAAGGATAGTACCGGTTATTCAGTCCCTAAGATCTACAAACCATACATGAACAAGATGGGCTTGTCCATGTATTAATTAGGGTCCTGAACTGGTTTAAGTCTGACTGATCTCTAAGATTACTGGGGAGACTGTTCCAGATCTTAGGGGCTGAATATCTGAAAGATTTAAGACCATACCTGGTGGAATTCCCTCTGGGTATATCAACTGTGTTCTTATGCCTGAAGTTATATGAATTATTTTTCATTACTATAAGATCTTTCAAGAAAAGAGGACTTATATCATTCACAATTTTAAAGGATTCAATTGCTATTGTTCTAAGGCGTCTAATTTTTAAAGATGGAAGTTTTGATCTAACAAACTTGTAATTCTTCATAGCTAGAGTTTTTGTCCTCGTAAATAAACCTCAGTGCTCTCTCTTGTACCTTTTCAATTTTTTTGGTATTGACCTCTGAACAGAAATGCCATGTTAATGGACAATAATTAAAGTTGGCCATTATAAATGAATAATATATTGTCATTTTACATAGTCTACTGAGATGATGGCCTATACGTTTCAGTACATTGAGTTGTCTTGCTGCTTTTCTACATATGTTGGTGACATGGCTATTAAAATCTAACATAAAATCAATAGTAACACCTAAACGTTTTACTTCATTCTCACAATTAATAACAGTATTACCAAGAATAAAATCAAGATTTAATTCATTTGTCTTTTTACCCAAGGCTATGGCCTGAAATTTATCAGGATTGGCTTTCAACTTGTTCATATGAATCCACTTTATTAGACATTTACTATCAGTTTCTAAAGTATTCTTTAATATATTAGCATCATCATGGGCATATGATAAAGTATTATCGTCTGCATAGTTATAAAGATTAGAGTTTTCCACAAATTCAAAAATATCATTTACAAAAATATTGAACATAATAGGTCCTAGTATGGAGCCTTGAGGAACACCTTTAAAAATGTTTTGGAAAGAACTTACATGTTTCCCAACTTTTACACATTGCTTTCTGTTACTAATATAACTAGTGATAAGTTCTAGTGCATTTTAACTAACACCATAGTGTTTAAGTTTAAGTAGCAACAAGTCATTAGGGAGACAGTCAAAAGCTTTTGACAGGTCCATCAAGATAGCTCCCACATACTTGTTACTATCAAGGGCTGCCTTCTAGTCCTCGACAATTCGTATGAGTGTTGACTGGCAGCCAAAGCCTGCACGAAAAGCTGCTAAATAGGGGTTGAAAATATTATCAAAATATTCAGAAAGTTGATTGTGAATTGCTCGCTCGAAGAATTTAGAGATTGTTGGGAGGACACTTACTGGGCGATAATTTCCTTTATCGAGCAAGCTGTTCTTCTTATGGATGGGGCAGACTTTGGCTGTTTTCAACTCATCTGGAAAAACAGAAGCAGATATAGACATATTAATTAACTTAGTAATAGGTTTAACAATGATTGGTGATGAGCATTTTAATAACATAGGAGAGATGTTATCAACTCCTGTTGCTTTCTTGACACTTATACATTTAATCTGTTTGGTAACAAACTCCTCGTTTACATGACTAAAGTGTAGACTTTCAATATTCTTACAATTCATGATGTTGTCAATATGGACAATACTTGGGTGTTTTTCATCAATAATTACACCTGGATCACCAATATCTTTTGCAACGTTTACAAAAAAATTATTAAAAATATCACAAATATCTTGTTGGTCTGTAATTATGTGATCATTTTCCGATAAAATAGTATCTTTTGATGTGTTATTACCCTTGTTTGTTAGGAAGGGCTTAATGGTAGGCCAGAAGTCTTTTGATTTTGGCCCTCCTAAACATCTCTCAGTAAAATATTGATTTATTGACTTTCTTTTACATTTTGTTACCAAGTTTCGCTGTTTTCTATACTCTTGCCAACATGAGGTTGTTCTGAATTTTTTATATTTATTGTGCAACATTTTCTTTTTGTATATTGCCTTTCTAAGGGAGGCATTCATATATGGTACTTGGTTTTGGCATATCCTTCTCTCCTTAAAAGGAGCATGCTTGTCTGCTATTTCTAGAAATTTACTGCTAAAATTATTATAAGCTTGATTTACATCACCACATTCTATACAACTATCAAAATTAACTTGCTCTAGATCATGTAAAAAATTTTCATTGTTAAAATGCTTAAAACTTCTACAGTACTTTATTGGTGGTTCATATTTTGCCGAAAAGCAATTTACTTGTATTGCTACACAGCTGTGAAAGTCACTTATACCTGTACAAATTTTAAAGTTTTAGTCACAAGAATTCGACAACTAGTCAGAACTACATCTATTAAGCTTGGTTTAGCATTGTTCATAAAACATGTTGGGTTTTTAATGTGGTTTGTTAAGTCAAATACACAAATATCTCCTAGGGTGTTGTCGTTAACATTTTTTGACATATCACAATTAAGATCACCAAGAAAGAAACAGTTCTCATACTTAGCTATCATCTGTTCACAGGTCTTCTTGAAGTCTGTCTTGAAGGAATCGTTGGTCACTGATGGGGGCTTGTATAAACCTGAAAAACAAAATCTTTTACGATCAGCTCTTGTTTCACGAGTTATAGATTCAAATGAGTTGAAGCTAATGTCTGCCTTTCTATCACCTGCTATGTTTGACTTCATATAAACCATGATACCTCCCCCATTTCTATCCCTGTCTGCTCTCCATAGATTATAATTATCTACACTGAACTGGGAGTCTGCTCTCCATAGATTATAATTATCTACACTGAACTGGGAGTCAGGAAAAGAATCGTTCGGTTGTTGGAGACTTCGTACCACTACAACTTCGTACCAAGTAGATTTCGTACCGTTTTTGGAGACTTCGTACCACATATGTCGAATTAATTTATAAATAAAAACTTAAGTATATTATTATTTTATTATATATCGATTTACATATAAATAACACATTCTGTACAAAATACACAAAAACAATGTTTATTTTGTGTAATGATTTCACAATGTAATTTACGTCAGAAGTGGTGTATACTTGACTATTTTTGCATTGAAACCATGTGAAAAGAAGGCAGAAAATAAGTTTTTTTCTCAAACAAAATGAGTAATTGTATATCATTCGAAAGAGTCACCATTCGGTTTGACCCAGGTTGGGCATCGCATCAGCGTGTTCCTTACTGCATATACCCAGTATGTAAAGTAATTCTTTGCACGCCTCACATCCTTATTAAAGATCATTTACGAATTTGATATTAATTTGCATGGTTAAGATAATTGTACAAGCAGAGAATAGTTTTGAGAAATTATAGCCACAAATACTGTGGTAATTATTAACTTGTCTTTGCAGCCGATAACATTTATGTTTATTATGGCTTTATCATGTTTATAAAGAACAGGTTTTGTACACAATACACACAAATATTACACAAAAAACAACTTTATTCATGGAAAAATTCATGATAATAATTGCACATGATAACAAGTGTGTTGTATATACATGTATGTGGTACGAAGTCTCCAAGTAAGTGGTACGAAGTCTCCTGGTACGACTTCTCCATGGTACGAAGTCTCCATAATTCTCGTCTAATTTGCTGATGATTGCGTGGGCGCTTTAGCGACCACGCAATATATAATTAGAGATGTTGAGAAATTGCTATGGAGGGGCACGTGACTTTGAAGAATTGTGGGTAAGTGCCTCAATGAAGGAGAATAAATAAAGTATGCTGTCAGTGTAAAGCCATGGCACCCCAAAGGGAAACGGAAAACATCTACAGGTGCATTTTGTTCAGTTTACATTTATGATAATTTATTAGCCAGTGTATTGTAACATAATTTAATTAGGTTAACAGACTGTGTTAGCGGGTAATCAATTTTGACAACCTGTAATGCAGACGAATTTACAATGTTTATATTGGAAGTTTACAACCCGATTGACTGTTATATAATTATTAGACCTGTAACACGTTAAAATGTTAAATGTAAGATTTTAAATATAGACTTGGACATTGTAATTAAACGAATAACTCACGTTAATATATTTTATCAAGACTAACCTTAATATATTTCTTTTCTCTTTAGAATATTTACCGTAAAAACGAATAAATCTTGTTAATATATTTTATCAAGACTAACTTTAATATATTTCTTTTTCTTTGGAATAAAGGGAAATTTAAAAACAATGTTTATTGCGTAGTTGACAATTTCTACTAATAAAATAAATGGAACTTTTAAAACTAAAAAGCTGATTGCAGCTTAAGCAAATCATATTTGTTTAGAAACAGTTTGGTTGTTATGAAAATTTTCCATTCATTTTGCCGGAATGAATCTGTATAATTATAACTAGTTAAATTTTATTTCCACTGATCAAACCTCCAATGTGACTTTTATTGATCAAGGCTGTATGCTGAATGATTTTCGAACATTTATAGACCTGGCAAAAATTATACCCTTATCACCATTTGCATGATTCTTAGGTGACGCTGTACTTACAACCTTCAGCAAGTTTTTAATTGAACCACAAAATGCTTTTCTTCTAAAAAGCAATCGTGGGCGCATATTATTTTTAATAAGTACAATATTCAACTTGTTTTTTTATTCTCAATTTTATCCAATCAAAACTTTTGATTTCCTCTGCTATGATAATTGAGAAAATTCTCATGCTGAGCAACAAATTGTACCTTTTCATATATTTTGGAGAGCTAAAAAGGGGCCAGGATTCACTTCATAGTTTTAGGAAATTGACTGTGTTGTTAAGGATTTACTTCCCTTGCACGTTTGATCACGTGACAAGATGGAACGAAAGTATTAATTTTTATCTTACTTTATGGTGTCACAACGTGGACAAAACTGTATGACAGGTAATGATACTTTTTTTTTGAAATCCTACACTGATAAATTAATGCTCTCGGTTGTTAGGTGTTAGTAGTCCATGGACTGCACCATGACCATGGGCATGGCAAGGACTAGCAGCGCTGATGTAACTTTAGCCTAGTCCTGGGTAGGAGCATTTCTGACGAGTGAGGTAATGATACATTCTCATATTATTGTATGAGATAACATTTTAATCCTAAGGACTGGATGTTCTAATAATGAAATTATAACAATTTTCACGTCCTGAATATGATAGGATTATAGCTGAAATATTGCTTGACGTAAAACAACAACAGTCTATCAACATCAATCCATATGCTCGCCACCTACTGGTAACATGTTCGTTAACTCTAGTTTACATCTAAGACTGTAGTTGCATATATACAAGCCATAACAAAAATACTGGGATGGTTCCCAGTACTTGACCCACAGAGCGTCCCCGGGTGGCTGATAGTGAAGACCCTCTGGTTGTGGGGGTTGTCAAGTCATAATAAGGAAAACCTGGCAGGGGACCATAGAGGGTAACGTGTTTGTAGAGTGTCACGCTCCTTGCACGAAAAAGACCCATTTTGTAGATTTCGAAAAAGAGTAGGCTCATTGTAGCCACTACAAAAGGCTAAATTCTCCACCTCTACCCATTACTCCATACTTTTCCTGTGGCAGTCAAAGTTTTGTTCCCTGTGTCACATCCCATCCCTTTTTCAATTGATGTATTGTTTGTTAACTTATTCCGGTCCTGAATATCTCTGATATACTGCTCACTGGATGTAAAGCAAACATCTAATCAATCATAACAAAAATATGTCATACTATACCTCCAATACACCTATGTGTATGTAGTTGAAAACCCCATTAAATAAAAAGGGGTATTAAAATATGTATCAGTTATACAGACTTTGCAGACTTTTTTTAACTAAAAGTTTGCATTTAAAAACTCTTAATTTATAAGTATACACAATAAGTGTT
This sequence comes from Limnoperna fortunei, assembly GCA_944474755.1. Classification (NCBI taxonomy): domain Eukaryota; kingdom Metazoa; phylum Mollusca; class Bivalvia; order Mytilida; family Modiolidae; genus Limnoperna; species Limnoperna fortunei. Next base: position 802,551 of record OX104115.1, on the reverse strand, counting down.
AACTAATAATCTGTGGTTTAAATAAGCGGTTAATAAATTGTTACTATAAATGTCTTTCCCACTTTGTGCCCCAAGGAAATTAATTCACGTCTTTCCATATGAGTGCCTCCTACCAGTAACATGTTTGGTAACTCTAGTTTACATGTACAGGCTTTCAAGCAGACCCTTATTTTCCTTATTTTCCTTATTTTTTACAAACAGCCCTAAAAGTCCTAGTTAAAGCTGTAAAATCCTAAAAAAGCCCTACTTTATATTTGGTAAAAATCATAATTTTTTTAATTTCAAAATTTCAAAACTAAAAATAAAAAAAATAAACATAAAATAGATTAAAGTTAAATGAAACTAGCTCTAGTATACTTTCAGAAATATGCATTTTCCACCCAGAAGACTATTTGATGGTTGGCAATCATCCAAATGGTCTTCTGAATTGGTAATTAATTTGTGTACTATTGTTCTGTGCCCAAAATGGTGAGTAAATCTAATTTTTCAGACTTAAATCATTAGAAAATAGCACATTTTATCCCTTATTTTTGTTTTAAAACCCATAAAGATTCCTAAAATTGGCCTTTATTTCAGATTTTAGCCCTAAAAAGGCCCTTATTTTTTGCAAAAAGTAGCTTGAAAGCCTGCATGTAGTATAATTCGCTTCTTTATATATTTTTCTCTATGAATATTATCATCATACCTTCATCAAGCTAATTTAAGCACTGGACTTGAGTCACATTGTTGTCACATGACTTTTTGTTCAAAATGAAAGTGAAATGTCAGAATGTAAGGGTATCGATATAAATAAGCTTAGAAATGGACTTGCATCATCTTGATTGAAGGTACGAAGATTATATTCATAGAGAAAAATATAGGATCACATGCAGGGATCCGGAAGTTTTCCCTGCCCATTTTGGTCATTTTTTCCTCTAAGAAATTACAAAATTCCATGCCGGTAGTGAATATTGGTTTGGGGTCATTTCGTACCGAAACTTATAACTAATTGTTTGCACGTCGGGTAGTTTTGCCACGATCATCATCATTTGCATGATTTGTATCAAGAGCCCACACCTGCCGGTGAATGCTGCATACAAGATTCATACATTACATTACAGTGATACACTCGTTGCAGGTCACTGCATGCAGGATAACATAATTGGCTCTAATCCTAATTAACAAGATAGTCAAGATAGTTCGTATACTATTGATCACGTGGTCTGTCAACACTGAGATTGCGGGTTCGATTCTCACTGCCGGTACGGTGTACTCGACTCCAATCTTAATTGACAAGGATTGCCAGTTTTCCTACCGCAGGTCGGGGGTTTTCTTCGGGTACTCCGGCTTCCTCCCCCAATAAAAACTGGACGCCATGATATAGCTGAAAAATTGCTGAAAGTGGCGTTAAACAATATTCAAACAAACAAACAAAACAAACAAACAAAAAACTTTAAAGAGTAAAACAAATCATTTTGACCCCCAAAAGTTGTTTTATTTAGCTTTTTTTCAGCAAACAACTAATGTTACATCACATCCCTATTAGAACGAATAATCGTACCCTCGCCTTTTTTTTTGGCGTTAATTGACGACTTTCTAATTTAAAAATCGCAACCTAGTGTCCACTTATGGTACTAAAAACTGCGGCAACAGCCACAGTTTGTCCTGGTGAAAACAATTGTCTTTGATAAATTTTAACGCTTGGTGTTTAACATTAACTAATGACAGGTGTCAAAATCTGAGTGAGGATGTTATTAAAACCCTGCTGTGTAAACATGATTGTTAATTAATTAACCACTGTTTATTACCCCATTTACCTGATGCTAATCTAAGGTAGATCCCCAGCTGTTTTATAGTTTGAATAAACAAGCTTACCCGTGACATCCATGTTCCAATATTCAAACTCACCTGTTGCCTATGGCTATAGTAACATCTACTAATGAGGTTAATTAGATGATAATTTCATTGGCATAGACAAACAATGATTCATTGGCATCAATCTAATTAAAATTAAATCTTTCACTTGCTCCCCCCTTTTTGTTATTGGTAGCTGCGTTGTAAAATCTAACAACATCCCATTACAGGTCACGTCAGTGGTAAAAATTTTCAATTTTGAACGTCCAATCAGATTTCAGTTCGAGTTGAGTGGTTTGACCAATCAAATACTGGTTTGTATATCACACTAATATTTTAGTTTTTATTTTTACACACAAACTTATTGTTAAATATAGGAACTGTTAACTTTTCTATTTTAAAACCATAACCTACCCATTGCTGCTGATCATGAGGATTGTTTTCTACAAATTGAATATTTTCATTTTCTGTTATATTTTTTTCTTCAATTTTACGTTTTTTACAGGAAGCGATTTTTCATCAGGGAGTATATCTTCCTTTGAATCTTCTATAATAATTTTATTTTCTTCCATTATATCACTTAAATCTATTTTTCTTTTAGACTTCGGAGTTGAAATTTCTGTTAACTTTTTAGGAGTAAATTTAATGCTTCCAACAGTTAAAGGTGTTTTAATTAAATTTTCTTTGTTTGGAGTATTTAAAGCTGTTAAAGAATCAGGAGCTGGCTCAATTTCAATGTCATAATCATTAACACGTGGTTGTTTTCTACCTGACTTTTTTCAATTGTTTTCTTATTATTTTTTTATATTGCTCTTAAACTAATAATTTTATTCCTTTGAATTGGTTGTAAACCTATGCTTAATTTTGCTGCTAAAATATGAAAACAGGTAGATGTTGCCTTGCACTGGCAAGTTTCTTTTGGAAATAAAGTGACACAATATTTAGCTTTTTCTGCCTTGAACAATAAAAGCCCCTTGCTGTGGAACTAATGTTATTAAATTATTGTCAACAATAAACCGTGCCAAACTTTGTTAACTAGAATCAGAATTAAAGACAGGTAGTTCAACCACAGGTGTTTTTTCTACAATTATGTCATCCGTAAGGATTATCATTTTTGACACCTAATTCATTGTTATTTCGGCATGTTCATCTGCTTGTTTAATAATCTTTGATGTTTCAGACGTGTCATCTTGCAAACTATTTTCTAAAGATAAAGGTTTTTCATTTTTTAAATATTCTATACATCATCTGCACAAACATTTTTTTTTTGGTAGAATCATATCTGAAGGGGGAATAAAAGCCCTACAAAACTCTGATTTTAAATGATAATTTCCCAAACCTGAACGGCCTCTTAAAAATTTCAAAATTTTCAAAATTTTGTATGTAATAAAACCCTAAAACCAAAAGATCTACCGGTAACAATTTCCAATCAATTTCTTTGTTTAAAACAGCATTCATGCTTTCTGAAAGATTATTTGTTATACCTGAATAAGGGTTGAACATGCATGCCTGGATATTTATCTATGATCCATTTTGCTGAATGATTTTGAATTGCCGATTTAACAAATTTAGTATAATGTTCAAGTACTATAGGAGACCAAATAGCAGTTAAATTTGATTCTATTTCCAAAAATTTTTCTTCGCTGTCTGCCTTTAACATTTTATCTTAGTGGTCAATGTGAACTTTTATACTGTCCGAGTGAACTTTACCGTTTAGCCAAAATTTAAAATCTTCCTTTAAAAAGACATTCTGTACCTAAAATAGCACTAAAACAAAAAATGTCAATTTAAGAAACAAGTTAAGTCAAACAAAAACGTAGCACGAGTCATTGGCACTATAAAATTGTGTTTTGTTGAAAAATCGTCAGGACGGCTTAGATACAGACTCAAACGCACATAGCTTACATGATATTTTTTAAAGACATAAACCTACATACACCAAGCTAAATGATCCAAGTATATTAAACAATATCGCATTTTTTAGAATAAAAGGTGTTTATTTGGATATTAAGTTCGACCATTGATGTCCCTTTAGTGTCCCAATACAAACAAAATATATTGTTATAAGATTAATAACATTTATTATAACTTAATTTAAAAAATTTCTCTCTATTATCATAAATGACGTTAATTATAACCCATATGGTAATTTAATTATACGATACCAATCAATATTACCTGTGTTAACACTTTAATTAGGAGAAATCTGTTAAGTTTGATGAATTTTTCCTCGACAAGGATCGCTTCTGGTCAACTTTACATACTTTGTCGTTGATCAAAATTCGATTTAATGCTTTTGATAATAGTTTTACCAAAATAATGTAGGCTTGACTTGGGTTGACGAAACAAGGTTTGATTACAGAAGCAGTAATAATGAGAAATTTGTTATCAAAACAACGAAATGTTTTATTATATATAACTTCTTATAGAGCAGTTGACCTGAATTAAAAAAAAAGTCTTATAAAAAATTAAAGCTATGTGGTTTTTTAATTTAGTTAACTAATTGTTGTCTTATTAATATGTACTCTGTGGACTTTGTTGTTATGTGAACTGTCAATGAAATGTCATTAAAAATAAAAATTCTCTTCACTATCTTGATGTTTTTTTTAATTTATAGATATACTATGGCAATATACATGACGATAATCCAATTAAAGAGTTAAAAAACCAATAATAATTATAATTAGTTTATGATGTGTTGATAAGCAATTAAAGATAACAATTACACTAATTAGATTACACAAATTTACAAAAAAACTAATTCAAATGTTAAAACACATTATAAAGAGAAACTAAGCAAAAATACAATAACACATTTATTTATTTCCATTTTTTTCTGATGGTCCGTTTTGGTATAGTCCGTTTTGGCTATGGTCCGATTTGGTTATGGTCCGTTTTGGTTATGGGATGAAACGTCATGTAATCACTCGCACAAATTTCACTTCCGGTCAACTTTTAGGTACTTTATTAAAAATTATTTGCAATAAACTATATATCATCATAAAGATCTTTTAAATATCTCCCAGTGGCACTTTTAATTTTTATTTTATGTCAAGCCGTTAAAAAGTTATGAACAAATATATATGTGTTTTTATACTTCCGGCTTTTCCACTTCCGCGTTTTAGGGGTCATTATCCTATTCATGGTAATGAATTTCCGGTGCATGTCAAAAGATGGCAGGATGAAAAAATAGTCCCAATTTTCTCTTTTGTTTCTGCTTTTGCCTATAACTGCTATTGCTTAAGAGTTGGATATTTTGAAAGGTATGGCATTACTGTAGAACAAGAATATATTTTTTTCCAGTCAATGTCTTTACAGTGGAAGCACATCCTAAAGTGTGTAATGTGGTACAATGTGACCACAACACTGAAATGAAAGTAGAAAAACCATTCTTAAACTTTAAGGTAATTTTCCCGAAAAAAAATCCGTGGACAGGTATACTTTTGTCTCCATTTTTATGTAATTTAGCATTATAGGTGTAATATTTTGCCCCATATATGAAATTTTACGTGAAAGAAAGATTTTTTTAATAAAAAATTTTTATGTCTCGCCCGTTCAGTTACTTTTGCTCAGGCCATCCAAAAGGATAATGACCTTTTTTGGACCCTCCCTGGCTTTAGTGTCAAAATGGCGATGTCCGATGCATTTTTGCGGTCTGAAAAGTTTTACAAACTATTTCAGTACTCGAGAACTCAAGAATGATGTTGGATTGTTTAGAGAAAGAAAGGGTTGCGTTGCCGTTCTTCCTAAAGCATTAGGGAAATTCTTTCCACTTCAATTTGTATCATTTACATTCCAATGAAGAAAAAGATGAACAAATCGTCATCTCGCTATTTGAGAGATGTTGCTCTGCTTTTGATATTGCTTGTGGAGAATCAAGTAAACAGAAGTTCAAAACTGAACGGTAGCATAGAAAGGTCAGTACTTAAATTATATACGAAAATATGAACTTTTTTCACAATAAGGAGCGAATTTTTTAACAAGAAATAAGGGGAGGGGAATTACATACGATGAACATACAGTAAAATAGTACTAGTATATAAAACATGTAACTAAGGAGATTGATAGGGGGAATTAATATTAAACATTTGACAAAAAACTATCAATAAACTACTGGTAGACATGAATTATTCATCATATTTCCTATTGCTCCAGTTTTAATTGACATTCATGGCTTGGTTGAGTGTCAGAAAAAATTTAAGGTACATTGGTCACCACTAATGAAACGCCATCTCATTTGTAACACAAAGTTGTGGATTTTTTGTTCTAAAAATTATTTGTCCAAAAAAGGTGTGTGAACATCAATGCTACAAATAAAATAGTTACATAGTTATTCAAGTCACTTAATACATGTATAAATTAACATTATCAACAATTTCATTTCAGATTTCTGAAAATATCACAATATCAAAGACAGATTTATAGATATCATTTGTGCATCACCGAGTCTAGCTGGTGACCCAGTATGAAGAAGCAATTTTCAAAAGTTCCAAGTTTCTGTTCAAATTAGATGAGTTTCACACATGATGCCAACTTGGTAAGTGGAATGTTTACATCTTGTTTTTTTTAATCTACTAGTACAATGTATCTTGTAAATAAAAGTTTCAACTTGTATAGATCTTCGTAAAGTGGATTGTTAGTTATAAGTAACCTCACCACATAGATGCATTCTTATATTCTGTATGAAATTAAATTAAAATGCAATATTAATAATCAAGAATTGAAAAGAGTGCAGTGACATTCACAATACTAAATATGGTTTACATTTATGATGTGACCATTGTTTAGATAAATACATGTACCTTGATTTATAACAGCATAAGGACAGCTTGTAAACTTGGTTCATTGGCTACATGTATGATTAAAGGTGCTAATCAATTTGTAACTTTGAATTAAAATTATTGAACCATTTCCTGTAAAGGTATGCAGTTGACTGAATAATAGGGAATAAACTTGATACACATAAAGAATTTCTTCTTTACAGAATGTTATAGAAAATTTAAGTTCTTATTTTCTTCCAAGCGACTGCTCTTATTTTCTCATGTTTTCAATTGTTTAAACAGGGAAGAAGATGATCATAGCTGGCTTTTCTGTTTTGGTCCAAAGTGCTACATGTACTACACACAAATACTCACAAAAGAGTTAAAACAGATGAAAGAAAAAAATTAACAGTATATTAAGAAATCAGTGTCATGACTTGTACACTGTAGATGGATAACAGTACCTTAAAGAATGCTATTTTTTCAAAATCTATCATCTCAGGGATCACCACAGCTCAAAATCCAAGGGTGGTGCAAGTCGGACGATGATCCATTTCCATACTCATAAAAATTTTAGAGTGACATTTATTTTTTCACAATAGTGTTATCAGTCTATGTTTTTGTTTTCCCACTTGTGTTTTTGCTACCAGTCACAATATACATGTATTTTTGTATTTAAAAACATCATTGTTTTAGGAATAAAGTCAAACTTTTAGTATGAAGCTCTTTGTCATGATTGTGATAGCTTAGGAGTATTAACAATTATAATACTCATGATTGTGATAGCTTAGGAGTATTAACAGTTATAATACTCATGAATGTGATAGCTTAGGAGTATTAACAATTATAATACTCATGAATGTGATAGCTTAGGAGTATTAACAGTTATAATACTCATGAATGTGATAGCTTAGGAGTATTAACAGTTATAATACTCATGAATGTGATAGCTTAGGAGTATTAACAGTTATAATACTCATAAATGTGATAGCTTAGGAGTATTAATAGTTATAATTTACTCATCAATGTGATAGCTTAGGAGTATTAACAGTTATAATACTCATGATTGTGATAGCTTAGGAGTATTAACAGTTATAATTTACTCATCAATGTGACAGCTTAGGAGTATTAACAGTTATAATTTACTCATCAATGTGACAGCTTAGGAGTATTAACAGTTATAATACTCATAATTGTGATAGCTTAGGAGTATTAACAGTTATAATTTACTCATGAATGTGATAGCTTAGGAGTATTAACAGTTATAATTTACTCATCAATGTGATAGCTTAGGAGTATTAACAGTTATAATACTCATGATTGTGATAGCTTAGGAGTATTAACAGTTATAATACTCATGAATGTGATAGCTTAGGAGTATTAACAGTTATAATACTCATGAATGTGCTAGCTTAGGAGTATTAACAGTTATAATTTACTCATCAATGTGATAGCTTAGGAGTATTAACAGTTATAATACTCATGAATGTGATAGCTTAGGAGTATTAACAGTTATAATTTACTCATCAATGTGATAGCTTAGGAGTATTAACAGTTATAATACTCATGATTGTGATAGCTTAGGAGTATTAACAGTTATAATGTACTCATTATTGTAATAACAGTTATAAAACACACAATTGTTATAGCTTAGAAGAATTAACAGCTATAATACTCATGATTATGATAGTGTAGGAGTACATGTATTAACAATTACTGTTTAATTCATTTTTTTTATTTCATTTCAGAGGCTGTCAAACATGACAACAGAGGAACAAGAAAACTTCTACCGCCATTCAACAGTAATTGTAGATGAAGCAAAAGATTCATTCCTACATCTACTGGAATTCCATCTGACAAATCAAGGCATTACACTTCAGAGGTTTATTGAGATAAATGGACATTACATCTATCACCTGTGTTTTAATCGTTATCCATGTTGTCAGTGTCCACCTGGCACTCGTGCAGAAACCAGAGGCAGTCGAAGTCTACATCCACCACAACTGGAGATATTGTTTGACAAAACTGGCAGTAAGTTACTTGGACATAATCATGGAAGTAAGTCAGCTCCCCACTGCTGTTGTCCTGTCAATCCTAACCTCCAGCTGCAGGACCTTGACTTTACCCTGGCTAGATTTCTTTTGGTTAACTTTACAACACTTGTGCCACAAGGATCTCCTGAGAGGATTGCTCTGGATGACCTAGTTAGTTCCAGAAACCACTCATTTGCTCATGCTAAAGAAGGAAAAATTTCTAATAGTGAATACCAGAAGTCCATGGCAGATATAGAGAAATCATTATTAGTTCTAGCAAAGGTTTATGGAAAGGAAACAGAAACCAAACAGAGGCTGTATGATATTTCTAAACAACCCCTTAATTCTACTATATGTCTACAGTTACAGAACACACTTCTTCAACAATGTCAGATAGATGAGGTAAGATACACTGTCAGAACCTGATTTTATAACTCATCAAATTGAGATTTTCCTCCAATCCCCCAAAAATTAAATAATCTGATTGTTCAATATTTGAGTTGTTTTATAAAACGGGCCCGAGTGTGAAAAGTGTAAATGTAGGTAATTTATTGTATATATATGTGGCTCTATACACTATAAATGTGTACATGTATTTTAAGAACAGTATTATTTGTAAAATGCTTCAAATTTCATTTTCTTTTACAAAAAAGAAATAAATATTGTATTGTGGACATTGACAAAATGTTAACAATCAATTCAAAATTTTGTTAATAGGATTTTATAGTTGGGTTAATTTGGGGGAAATTTTGATTACCACTATTGAAGTGATTTGTTTTGGGACTGAGAATTTTACATTTCTCATTTTCTACATGTAAATGAACAAAATGGGTCTTGTAATGAATAAAGAGAGATGCTCTTCAAACATGTTACCAACTATGGCTCACTAACAGGTTTTCCATATTACAACTGAATAACCTCCTAGAGTGGTCAGGTGTTGAACACCACTATGGAAGTAACACTTCCGGTATACAGTTATATCTAGTTGTTCATTTTTTATATTTTCAGACAATAAAACAACTACTTGGAAAAAAGAAATTACCAGGTATATACATGTAAACTATACTGTGTATTTGCTAATTATCTCCCTTGACAAGCTAGAACTATACTAGTTGGAATGTATCTATCACATTTGTATACTGTTGTAAAATACAAATGTACATGTAACTTAATTATAAGCATTCTGTGGTTGACATCCTAGTCATTGAAAAGTATATATATATTTAATTTTCCTCTCCATGGATAGCCTTGGGTTTATTTCATTGAAGTTTCATATTAGGTAGTATCTTCAGAAGTAGTAAATGAATATGTTTGTAAATCTAGAAATTTATGTGATTTTGGAAATGTACGAGGACATAATACAGGATTAATATCAAAACAACCATTTCATGATGCTTTTATTAACCAATGCAGCAACCTGTAAAATCAACCCTATATATACTGGCTACCATATAATACCAGTTTGTAGAATTAAACCTTTAAATTTAGCCAACAAAAGACTAATACCAATTACAATTTGATTATTTATTAATTATAATTAATTACACTTAATTAATTAATTACAATAAACAACAGAGTAAACTTAGGTACATGTATCCAAAGTGAATTGTCCAATCAATAATCGAACTTCCAAATGTTGTATTCAAAATAACTTGAATTTCCAAAACAGTCCGGAAATATGTTGGTTAATAAGATATATTGAAAAAGCAATCCTACAATCAAAAACTGAAGTATGTTTTAATTACATTTACAATATATATATAATTTACAGATTATATATGCTGTGTTTTTGGGATTCTATTTTAAGAATATCATTTTGATCTATCCAGATTGTTTGACCACAGATATATGTGATGTCACTGTGACTGAAGGTTGTGATGCTCACTTTGAGATCTGGACAAAGGAATATAGGCTGTGCTCTCTATGGTTACAAGATGGGGTGGAAATTGCAAGATCTGAGAAGTTTATAGCAGGAATGTCTGGTAAAATCCACAGTCTGGACATCAGAAACACTACACTATCTGATAAAGGAATATACACTGTCCGAATACAGGACATTGAAAGACAGGCACATCTATATGTAGAAGGTGAACAATTATTTTTTTTAAGCCCGCAACGACATGTTGGGGGGCATTAAGTTTTACTCATGTCCATCCATCTGACTGTACGTCCGTCCATAGGTATGTACGAATTTCCTTCAAGCTTTTCTCACAAACTGTACATGAGAACAATTTGAAATTTGGCCGGGTGGTTCAGTATCACAAGTTGTACATCCTAAGCTACTTTCAGACCTGTCAGACAACTACTTCCTGTTTGGGACTTCATTTGTATGTACATAGGAATTTCTGTCAAGCTTTTCTCAGAAACCATACATGAGAACATTTTGAAATTTCGCAGGGTAGTTCAGTATAACAAGTTGTACTACCTATTTGGGACTTCATTTAGCGGGTCATCTGTGTCCCATGGACACATTCTTTCGATTTTTTTTTCTGTTTAACAGGTTCGGCAATCGCCCAACCCAAATTGGTCGAAATAGGAATAAAAATAAAATGTGTTCAATTGAATTTTATTTTTATTTTCTCCGCCGACCTTTAGATACGAACTTTAATGGAAATTTAAAAAAAACGTGGTCGGAAATTGCACTCATTATTTGAGCACTGTAACAACAATGTAAGTTTTAGTCTTCTCCATCTATTAAAAAAATGTGAAGGCCTCTAAAAAGCACAGTTGGTGCTATTTTTGTTCATCCTTTTATCTATGGGGAAAAAGATTACGGAGATCGGCATCTTCTATGTTAGTACGTTCAACAGACACTTGTCTCAGATTTATTTAACCAATATGTACCTATATACAACAGGTATACTGGTAAAAAGTTCAAAGACATATGCCTGTGGTACGTGTTGTGTATGGTGTCTTGTAGTTTCAAACCCTAATTTACCATTTCAGACCAAGATTTTGTCAGTTCGTACCATACGCCATTCATACTCAGTGTTCCAGCTAGGATTTGAAAATAGAGGGGCGCATGAGAAGGGCAATTATTTGTGTATTTGCATATTTTAGTGTGTGATTGCGGTTCTGGCACTTTTGTTGTTATTATTTGAACATGTTGAATAAGTGTTCTGTTTGTGTTATGGTTCTTTATTTTCATTTTAAAGTAATTGTTTAATACATTTGTACATTTAATAATTTGAAAAGTGACTGCCAAAGTGACTGCCAAAATATTATTTGTTGACTGCCAAAATACTATTTGTTACGTGGTTGTAACTTCAACACAAGCAGCATTGTATTTGCAAGTTCCTGAACTAAGTTCATATCTGCTTTCAGTTGGTTTGTACTGGTTGCCACAAATATTTTACTAAATGCTATTTGATACCAGCAAATATTCGAAGATATCTTTCGCAAAGGGCAATAAAAAAGGTTTTAGCTATTGCCGATCAGGATCATAATTAATCCAAATGACCAAACAACAATAATAACATTTTTGAATTGTCAAAACTTAAAATGTTACCTGTGTACCAGTAATTATATAATCAAAATCATAAGGAAATGACAATAATCTAATGAGTTAATTAGGTATAAAAACACTATAAATACTCTTAATTTTAGAAAAGAAAATTAATTGGAGCAAGAATGATAAGGGGCGCCAATCGGGACACAAGGGAGCTTGAGAGGGGCACAGGAGCGCAGTAATTTTAGGCCGGGGCGCAGTGCCCCTCTATTTCCCCCTGGCTGGAACACTGTAGTATAACTAGTCATTGGCACATTATGTCAAGGAGTACAATAGAACGGGCCTCCGTTGCCGAGTGGTTAAGGTAGTTCCTCTACTGTTTGAGTCACCTTGTGGGAGGGTATGCTCGACTCCAATCTTAATTGACAATGATTGCCAGTTTTGCTACCATAGGGGGGATGGTTTCTCTGGTACTCCAGATATAGCTGAAAAAATTGCTGAAAGTGGCAATAAAACACCATTAGAAAAGTGTTAGAAACCCATTAAAAAATGTTAGAAACTCATTTATTGACATTTTATTCAACACTAACAATTATCCTGACACCAAGTGCCTATAAAACTATTATGTAATATTTTCTACCAAGCCGTCTAAGACATTGGTTGGGGTTGAAGTCACAATGAGGTGCCAAAAAAGGTTTAACCCAACCACAGTTTTTGCACCTGTGCCAAGTCAGGAACCTTTAGTCTCTGTGTATTTTAGACACATGTTAGATATTTTGTTCTTTTCATGTTTATTAGTTTAGTCTGGAGTTATCAGTTGAGTCTGGAGTTGATTTCACTGAACCAGTATACACTTTTTGTTTAAGGGCTGTCATGCCATTTATTGAAGACCCATGGGTGACTTTGGGTTGTTTTAACTGTATGGTCAGGTTGTTATAACCTTTTAATTCCTTTTCTTCATAAAATGAGAACCTCCGCTTCAACGTCATGCTTCTTATAAATCTAATCTTACAGAAAAAAATTAACATGAATGTGTTTTTATTATTATTGTTAAAGTCTCTCAACAATCTGTATAAACCAGCAAACTTTAAAAGAGAGGTGATAAAAAAGATATCTGAGAAATTAAATGTAAAATCTTTACATGCCATATCAAATTGGTGCATTTTTATATGTATAGACATGTATCCAATACATATATTTTCCTATTTAACAACTGGTCTACTTTTACACTTTTTATTTTATTTTTATTTTGCCCTCTCCCTCGACCCACATTTTTTTCAAATTTCAAATAGGTTAGAAAAAAAAATATTTCTGTTTGCCCAAACTCGACCCACCTGTCTCAGGTTACAATAGATAGGTAGGGAAATTTGTTTTGTTTTACTATTAATTGTTAGAAAATCAGACTTTATTACCTGGCACTAAATATGATTTTTTTCAACTAACATGTCAGATTTTTTAAAAGTACACATCTGACATTTACTTCTGTTTCTGTAATACACAAATTTATGTTTATTTTAAACAGCAAGCATTCTGTAGAGTCCAGTACCTTTATTTTTACACTTTATGTTTATATTGGATGTATTTAGTATAAAGGTACATTTTTGTACTCTTTATGCAATCTAATTAAAATTAAATCTTTCACTTGCTCCCCCCTTTTTGCTATGGTCGCTGCGTGTAGATCTAACAACATCCCATTACAGGTCACGTCAGGGGTCATATGCATAGATTTTTCGTTAACCAATCAAAATCGAGCTTGGCCAATCTTAGGGTATACATTCGGAACATCGGCAAATCGGGTTTTTCCATTCGACGCCAAAGTGTACCAAATGTATTACAATACGTCAACAAGATTGTTACCGGAGATGTAAACAAACCAAATTGAAGCAAATGTTCTTACAAATATGGAATCTACTGAATAAACAACGTTACGAAAGTTGTACATTCGATTAAAATCACAATGTGGTTTTTATTTGTGGAGTTTCATTCGTGCAAATCGAAGCTACACCAGCCCATTTCACCAGCCGTAGCCTACCAGGACCAGGTGGAACGTGAAATCGAACGGAAGCATTTTTACACACTGGAATCGGGCTGAAATGCTTTGTATTATTAAAAATGAAGGGAGATGTCCCCCAGTTACAAAACTAATTGACAGCCTCCAATTTAAATTTAAACTGTCACCAACGAAGATATTGATGGAAAAAAGGCTTTTAGATCATGCGGTTTATATCGGCCTTCATTATAGTTTAAACTTGGATAAATACGTATTATTTTAACCAGGAACAGCAAATTTCACGCAGACATGAAGATTTCTTTAAAAAATACGAATGACATGGCTAAAAAGTGGAAAGGATTTAGTGACAAGAAAACCAAGATGGTCATTAAAATGCTATGATTGGTTGAGCCAAATCTGTTTGGTAGTGCCTATATATGACTTGTTACTTTTGTGTAATGTTACACCATCATAAATTAAAGGAACCCATTTATTGACTTAGAGATCACTCTATAGACATTATTCATTTTTTAATTGTTTATTTACAATTTTGACAGAATAAACAAAACACCTTGCCTAAACTTTGTGTTCATATTCGAAATTGCTTCAGTTACTGAAATTTCTTACACTGAACCATGTAGCTTACACACTTCCTATAGTAAAACTTTCGGCATATCCTTTTTAATTTTCCCATTTGAAAATATTAGTGTTCCAGATATGATTTTATTTCAAATTCATGGTAGGGTATGGTATGTTTTCCAATTTGAATTTATGTTTTTTCTACTTTCATCAAATTCATGACCTTCAGTTTTTATTAGGAACCAAAGTACCCAACAGAAAACCTCAAACCTTCTGCTGACTTGTGAATTAAGGTAGTCGTCAACCACGTAATCAATTGTAGATTCAAGAGTCAACCACTATTTGACTAAAAGGCGGAAACATTTAATTATAATTTGATTGAGTCAAGTTTTTATATTCTTGTTACAAATGTACACAAAATGAATTATAGGCCCAAAAGACCAATCCAGAATGACTACCTTAAAAAGCAGGCACAGGTGGAAGGATTCTTAATTCTCTTTTAACAGTGTTTAAGGTAAACTAAAGTTGTAATATTCATGTACAACATGTACATTACTAAAATGTGCAATATGTCAAATGAATGTTAAATATATGCCTATACTAGTTTAGTTTCCACAATAGTAGTCAAATGCCCCAGTCTCTGGCTTCAGTGCATCCAGTATTAGTCTACATTATTTGCATTTTATCATGTACACCTGTTGGGACATACATGTACAGATTTTTGGCTCGTTTTTTCGTCCACCCAACCTCAGGTTTACCTTTGCACTGAAGCATTGTTTAGGAAGATGACGTCACATCTTTATGATACTTAGCACACAGTTACAACATAATGATATCTCTTCACCGGCAAATTTTTATAGTGTTTTGCCAAATATTTTCTAGCTAGAGTGAACTTAGAGAAGAAAAATGAGTGTGTTAACCAATATGTGTTAATCCAGACTTGAATGTCATCAATAACCATTTTCTCATTTTCAAATTGTATTCAGCCTTCAGGTTATGTAATTAGAATCAGACTTGACAGAAGCATTACTTTCAATTGGTAAAGTAGTATGCACAAGTGCAATTCTTCCTACTGGTCTGGAGTATCTTTGATATGTGCATTTCTTATCTGTAGGGGTCTTGGTCTTTTCTTGATTACAGAGCCCTTTATTGTGGCTGAGTGATTAACATAGTCATTTTACTTTTGATCAAGTGCCTGTCACCACTGAGGTTCTGGGTTTGAGTTTCACCGCGGGAGGGTGTGCTCAACTCCAATCTTAACTGACAAGGATTTCTAGTTTTCTTGTTTATATACCAATTATTGTCATGGTTAAGGAACTGACCTAATCCAATAACTTTAAAGTAGTACTCATCATAAGCTTCCACTAGAAAAATTTTTATTTACCTAGGACTTAAGCTTACACAGATATAAAATATATAGTGTTTATGTAGTCGCCAGATTCCTATGTTTTGACTCCAGTCCCCACAGGCAAGACAATAAAAACTGGAAAACGATATAATTGAAAATTTGTTGAAACTGACGTTAAATCCCAGTTGGTTACATGACTGTTAACACTGGGGTTGCAGGTTTGAGTCTTATTATGGGTGCGCTCAAATATAATCTCAATGGAGCCTCGGTGGCCGAGTGGTCAAGGTAGTTCGTCTACTATTGATCACGTGGTCTGTCAACACTGAAATTGCGGGTTCGATTCTCACTGCAGACAGAGTGTTTTCGACTCAAATCTTAATTGACAAGGATTGCCAGTTTTCCTACCGCAGGTCGGGGGTTTTCTCCTGGTACTCCAGCTTCCTCCCCCAATAAAAACTGGAGGCCATGATATTGCTGAAAGTGGCGTTAAAAACCATCAAACAAAACAAACAATCTAATCTCAATTTACAAAAGGTCATGGTTTTCATCATGGTACTTCAGATTGCTCCACCAATTAAACTGGATGTTACTATATAACTGACAAATTACTGAAAGTGGCATTAAATACCATTCAATTACACAAACTAATTTCTACAAGAAAATTTGGTATGGTAATTAATCATAAAGGTACATACAATTAAATGTATTTGATCATCAAGTAATACTGAAGATTTGTTTTCTTCATCTTTATAGCCAGACTAGTTGTACTCTTGTTTATCATCAGACTCCATACCGACATTAGAATCAGATGAAACATATGTTGCATTATTTGCAACTGCATTTAGCAGGCATTCCACTTTTATTTTATTCCAAGGTCTTTAGTTCAGATGTAAATTGCATTTATAAAATTGTTTGTCAAAAAACTATCATACAACAGTTTTTGTTTTCAGAATATTTTTTAATTTCAAAGTCAGTTGATGCAGATGATAATTTTAATATAAAATAAAAGCAACTGAAGAATTCCAATTTCTTCCTGTCCATTGTACATGTATAAAACATGTATATCCCTTTGAAGTGCAATAGATGATAGATTTTGAAAAAATAGCATTCTTTAAGGTACTGTTATCTATCTACAGTGTACATGTCATGACACTGATATCTTAATATACTGTTAATTTTTTTTCTTTCATCTGTTTTAACTCTTTTGTGAGTATTTGTGTGTAGTATATGTAGCACTTTGGACCAGAACAGAAAAGCCAGTGATGATCATCTTCTTCCCTGTTAAAACAATTGAAAACATGAGAAAATAAGAGCAGTCGCTTGGAAGAAAATAAGAACTTAAATTTTCTATAACATTCGGTAAAGAAGAAATTCTTTATGTGTATCAAGTTTATTCCCTATTATTCAGTCAACTGCATACCTTTACAGGAAATGGTGCAATAATTTTAATTCAAAGTTGCAAATTGATTAGCACCTTTAATCATACATGTAGCCAATGAACCAAGTTTACAAGCTATCCTTATGCTGTTATAAATCAAGGTACATGTATTTATATAAACAATGGTCACATCATAAATGTAAACCATATTTAGTATTGTGAATAAATTTTAAATGCAAATTTGTTTAAACTGCATGTCACTGCACTCTTTTCAATTCTTGATTATTAATATTGCATTTTAATTACTTTCATACAGAATATAAGAATGCATCTTTGTGGTGAGGTTACTTATAAATAACAATCCACTTTATGAAGATCTATTAAGTTGAAACTTTTATTTACAAGATACATTATACTAGTAGATTAAAAAAAACAAGATGTAAACATTCCACTTACCAAGTTGGCATCATGTGTGAAACTTATCTAATTTGAACAGAAACTTGGAACTTTTGAAAATTGCTTTTCCATACAGGGCCACCAGGTAGACTCGGTGCTGCACAAATGATATCTATAAATCTGTCTTTGATATTGTGATATTTTCAGAAATCTGAAATGAAATTGTTGATAATGTTAATTTATACATGTATTAAGTGACTTGAATAACTATATAACTATTTTATTTGTAGCATTGATTTTCACACACCTTTTTTGGACAAATAATTTTTAGAACAAAAAATCCACAACTTTGTTTTACAAATGAGATGGCATTTCATTAGTGGTGATCAATGTACCTTAAATTTTTTCTGACACTCACAAGCCATGAATGTGATTAAAACTGGAGCAATAGGAAATATGATGAATAATTCATGTCTACTAGTAGTTTATTGATAGTTTTTTGTCAAATGTTTAATATTATTTTCACCTATCAATCATCCTAACCACGTTAGTTACACGTTTTATATACCAGTACTATTTTACTGATACTATGTTGTATGTTCATCGTATGTTATTCCCCTCCCCCTTTTTTCTTGTTAAAAAATTCGCTCCTTATTGTGAAAAAAGTTCATATTTTCGTATATAATTTACGTACTGACCTTTCTATGCTGCCGTTCAGTTTTGAACTTCTGTTTACTTGATTCTCCACAAGCAATATCAAAAGCAGACCAACATCTCTCAAATAGCGCGATGACGATTTGTTCATCTTTTTCTTCATTGGAATGTAAATGATACATAATTGAAGTGGAAAGAATTTCCCTAACGCTTTATGAAGAACGGCAACGCAACCATTTCTTTCTCTAAACAATCCAACTTCATTCTTTGAGTTCTCGAGTACTAAAATAGTTTGTAAAACTTTTCAGACCGCAAAAATGCATCGGACATCGCCATTTTGACACAAAAGCCTAGTGTGATATACAAACCAGTATTTGATTGGTCGAATCACTCAACTCGAACTAAAATTTGATTGGACGATCAAAATAAAAAATTTTGACCCCTGACGTGACCTGTAATGCGATGTTGTTAGATCTTACAACGCAGCGACCTATAACAAAAAGGGGGAGCAAGTGAAAGATTTAATTTTAATTAGATTGCTCTCTATGTAGATTGGCTGCATTAATTTTCTTCTATGTTTATATTTATGGTATGCTTCTGTGTGATTTGACTCTGCATTTGACCTCACCTTTGGAGGCAAATGGTAGGAATCAAACAAGACATGTTTAACCCCCTCCCTGCCCCTCAAGCAACCGCAAAAAATACATCTACATTTATATTTATGCTGATAGTCTGACAAGTTCTGAAGTGAACAGACAAAGACACCAGACAGAATTATATTAATTAATCAAAGACAGGCATATAAAACAAACTCATTGGGAAATATTGTAAATGAGACAGTGACACCCTGATTTCTTATTTCAATCCAAATCTACTGTTCAGATGTTGAACACTTTCCAGATTCAGGAAAGCCTACACTTATATTCTAAATTTAAGACAGGATTGAGGCATTCATGATGATTTAAAAATGGAGACTTCATGATTTTAGGTTTTTTTTACATATATACATGTGTGGGATTTTGGGATAAGTCCTCTGCTTTAAAAATCCTTTGAATTACAAAATTGTACAAATTAACTCAACATAAGGTGTGTTTATTTCTTTATTTTTTGTCAGAACAAACCTGTAAAATGAGGTGCATCTTCATCCATCAGTTGTGGTGATTAGCTGCATGTCTGTTGTGCCCTTATAAATATTTCAACAGTTTTGCTTTGGAGGTACTTGACATTTCACATTCATTGTTGTTTTCTTCCGAAGTATATCTATATACAATAAAAGATGCAATATTGGTTCTTCAAGATCAGGTTCATAAGAAAGTAGCAAAGAAAACTGACCAAACAACAAGAGCCAAAAACCAAGGGACAGTTACAAATCCGGATATAGACAAACGCAACACAAAAAACAGAGAGTAACCCGAACCCAATAAAAACCATGGGTGCACTCAGGTGCTCTGGACGAGTAAGCAGTGCCTGCCTCTAATTAGACACCCAGCGAAAATGTCAGATCGTATTTGAGACACTGATTTCCCGTAACGATCAGTTAAGTTGTGGTGCCGACCATAGAACTTCTGGAGAGATAACATTTTTGCCTCAAAATCTTGAAAATTATAGAACATGAGAAAAAGTTAGCATTGCTTAATTGTTCTGCTCTATGAGGGCTACAAAAATGACTTAGGGTCAAGATTGTCTGATGAACCGTTTAGGAATTATTCTCCTTGAACATTTTGAGCTCACCTGACCCGAAGGGTCATGTGAGCTATTGCCATCGCTTGGCGTCCGTCGTCGTCCGTCGTCGTCGTCGTTAACTTTTCTTCAAAAATCTTCTCCTCCAAAACCACTGAAGGGATTGCTTTGAAACTTTGCATACATCATCAGTAAAATGCCCTCTACCAAGTTTGCCCAAATCATGACCTCAGACCAACCAACATGGCCGCCATGGCTAAAAATAGAACAGAGGGGTCAAAATACAGTTTTTTGCTTATAGTTCAAAAAGTATAACAAATACAGGGAAACCGAAGAGACCTTCCTTCTTCAGCATCTAAAGCTCTACAAAACACTCCATTGGGTCAAAGTTGTATGATGACTCCTTGTAGGAGTTATTGCCCTTTAATTGTCAAAATTGATGATTTTTGCCATTTTTGCCTCAAAATCTTGAAAATTATTAGAACTAGAGAAAAAGTTAGCATTGCTTAATTGTTCTGCTCTATGATGGCTACAAAAATGACTTAAGGGTCAAGATTGTCTGATTAACCGTTTAAGAGTTATTCCCCTTGAACTGTTTTTTTAATCGGTTTTAATTGATTTTTTAAAATCTTCTCCTTTGAAACAACTGAAAGTACTGCTTTGAAACTTTGTACACATCATCTGTCAAATGTCCTCAACCAAGTTTGCACCAACCATGGCTGCAGATTAACCAACATGGCCACCATGGCTAAAAATAGGATGGGGGGGGCGGTAAAATACAGTTTTTGGCTTATATTTAAAAAAGTGTAACAGATACAGGAAAACCGAAGAGACATGCCTTCATCTGCATCAAAAGCTCTAAGAAACACTCCATTGGGTTGAAGTTGTATGATGACTCCTTATAGGAGTTATTGCCCTTTAATTGTCAAAATTGATGATTTTTGCCATTTTTGCCTCAAAATCTTGAAAATCATTAGAACTAGAGAAAAAGTTAGCATTGCTTAATTGTTCTGCTCTATGAGGGCTACAAAAATGACTTTAGGGTCAAGATTGTTTGATTAACCGTTTAGGAATTATTCTCCTTGAACATTTTTTTAATCAATTTTACTTGATTTTAAAAAATCTTCTCCTCTTAAACCAATGAAAGGACTGCTTTGAAACATTGCACACATCATCTTTAGGATGTCCTCTACCAAAATTGTGCAAATCATGACACCTGACCTCCTACATAGCTACAGTGGATTAAAATAGAAAAAATGAAAAAAAGGGGGGGGGGGGTTAGAGAGTTTTCGACTGATAGTTAAAAAAAGTATAACAGGTACAGCAAATTTGAAGGGAACCTCCCTTCTCCCTCTAACCATCAAAAGATCCTCCTTATAGGAGTTATTTCCCTTAAAGGTCAAAATTAATGATTTTTGCAGAAGTGTTGGGCAATTCCTTATAGCAAAGAAAAGCTGGATAAAAAAGGGTTGTTTAGTTTCAGGTTCAGGTGAGCGATACAGGCTCCTGGGAGCCTCTAGTTTAGTTTCAGTGGTAGCTAATGACTCATTTTCATGGTCCAGTGGCTACGATAAAGTTATTGGATTAGGTCAGTTCATCAAAAACCATGTATTTTAGGATGACATTATAATTGGAATATAGATTGCTGATGAGTAGTATATGGCAGTCTTGTTGTCATTCAACATTAACCTCAATTTCGCAGTCTAGTACAGAGCGAACAGGGTGTACAATGGTGGTATTTTGCTGCAAATGGTGTTCTGTCCATTAGGTGCCTTGATGGATAGTGGTGTCAGTGCATTTACTAGTAAACGAGACACTTTTGTAAATAGAAAAAATCTTCTGAAATTTGTATTAAATAGATACAAAACAAAGGTAATCTACCGTAAGACTTTTAAAATTCTACTCAAATATTTTATGTCTGTAAAATAGATGTTAAAGTGTTGTCAAACACCTTAAGACATATAAAACCCCCAAAAAATTAAAACCACAATGTTAACGCATCTAATCTTAACAATAAATAAGATACTTGTGATAAAACACTATGTATGAGTGTGATTAATATACTGTATACAAAATTGCTTCTTGTAGGTGTCCATAAATTATAGAACTAAAACTTAAACAAAAGACCAATGGTCAGTATTCATTTTGTTTGATTGATTGAATATTTGCTTTACGTCCAGCAAGCAGTATTTCAGCTATAAAATTCGGACTGCTTATGGAAAAATAAATTATTTGGTAGCTGGGATGAACAATTTATCCTTTTGTTTTGGCTACAAGGAGCCTACTCTTATTTAAAATCTGCAAAAAGTATTAGTATTTATTGATGATATGAAATAGTACACTTTTGTTTTCAAAATCTCAATAGTATATATATTTTTAATTTGCATGCATTTTTACAGAATATTTTACAAAGAATATGAGAAGCACCTATGAGAACATCGAGGGAGACATTGTTGAACTGTCATGTGCTGTCTTGGAGGACAATGTTACAGCTCACTGGGAGAAGGATGGTGTTGGTGTTCAACCTGGTGACAGATACACGATAACAGATGAAGGGAAAAACCATAAACTGACCTTACAGCATATAAATCTGCAGGATGCTGGAGATTACTGTGTCAAAATATGTGACAGAATGAGGTCAACATCTCTCAATGTAAAAGGTTTGTTAAATGTAAACATATGTAGGTTAGAAAAGTGCAATTTTTTGCCAGTAGGAACCCATGCTGTTCAAAAGGGAAGACATCTTCAAGAGCATTTCCTGTCACTTTCTTACAACCACAAACAGTATATGGTCATTTTTCTACATCTGCACCTAATGAAAAATGAAAAGATTTGAATAGACATAAATAAAAAGAAATACTTCTCCACCACTTTGTAAAATATGCATTTAATTATTACTCATTTTTAAACATAAATGGATAAGCTTTCAAATAAAAAATAATTCCAACCTTGCACCAGCCAATCAGAAGCTTCACACTTTTTCATTCTTGGTGTGAGGGGGGATTTCACCAGCCAATCAGAAGCTTCACACTTTTACATTCTGGGTGTAAGGGGGGATTGCACCAGCCAATCAGAAGCTTCACACTTTTTCATTCTGGGTGTGAGGGGGGATTGCAAGTTCATTTTCATCATGAATCACTACTGTTCTATATTGAAAATGTGCTTCTGTCACTGCTTTCATACGTCAAGGAAACTTGGAAAGAATGCATTTATTTCTTTAATAATATTATGCTTGTGTATTCATTGCTCTTATTTGTCCCTAGAATATTTCACTAAACCATTGGGTACTTTGACATGTATGGAGGGTGAAACTGTCCAGTTTGAATGTGAAGTACTTGATGATCAAAAAGCCCTGTGGTTTAAAGATGGCTCTAAAGTGAGCACATCAGACAGATATAAAGTAGAGACACATGAAAGACTTCACATACTTGTTGTAATCAATACAAGACTTGCTGATATGGGAGAATACTCTGTGAAGATAAAAAACTGTGTTCGACATTCTCAGCTCATTGTACAAGGTAAGACATTAAGATTTCAGGTTGCTCATCTGTACTAGTTGTGTCATCCAATTAAAATGCCTGAAACAGAATGGTACATTTATGTTTCAGGCATTCTGATTGGATGTCAGATATTAAACTCGATAGTCTATTGGATATTGCAATATGAAATTTGTTTGAATACAGAAGAAATAGGTGGGATCTTTCACTTGTGATAGAAGTTTGATAATATCTTTTCGATCATTTCTGGAGCACTAAACTCGAGAAAAGATGACAATTTTTTTACCACTTATAAAAGATCACCTGGTCTTGTCCAAATATGTATCTTGTAAAAACATTTTTTTTTAATCTTCATCAACTTTTACTGTGGTAAAACTTTCTGTTTATTAAAATTATGTAATAAGTTGGTGTGTGATATGCACTAGCTATATTATTTTTGTTTTTGAAAGCACTTTTTATCAGAGGAAAGCAAATTTTTACTTTTTAATATTACAGTTAGGGCAGGCTTATTCATTCTAGCCTTTCATATCAATCAAAATTTGCCTGCTGTCTGTTGTCATCATCTTATGTCTTTAAATTTTCATCTTGTTCTCCAAACCCACTAAACCAATTTCAGTCAAACTTGGCACGAAGTATCTTTGGATAAATGAATTTCAAGTTTATTTAAATCAAGAGCCCCACCCCTTTCTAAGGGGTTTTAATAAGAAAAGAAAGGGGAGATAATTTAAAAATTGTTTAAATATGGTGTTAATTTTAAAAAATCTTCCTCTAAGGTACTATTGTGATGATTTCTCTCAAACTGGTCACAAAGTATTATTTGGTGAAGAAAGTTCTATTTTGTTAAACTAAAGGGCCATGCCTTTTTCAAAAAGGAAGGTTAAAAATTTTTTAAAGGCCCAACAAACATATTTCTGAATAGATCATATTTCATTTTATTAAATCATTTCAAATTAATACCTTTTGTTCAACAGAATTCTTACAATATTGCTTTGTGTAACAATAATGCTTAAAAATTGGGTAAGTGTTGTTGGCCTCTTGTTTGCTTGTCCTCATTAGAATTTTAAGGATTATTTTTTATATTTTCTTGTATAATGCTACAGTGTCCTTCCAAAAGTCAGGAGTCAGTTGTATACATGTAATACCTGTATTATGTTAAAATAGAAACAAGTAATGGATCTGTTGATAACTACTTGTTTATTATTTACAATAGAAGTGCCGACTGCTATCAAACATTTAAGTAATGAAGATAAAGAATTGTACATAAATATCATCAAAACGGGAACTGAGATACGCAACTACATTCGAATTGTTATCCTTGGGGAAAATGGTGTTGGCAAAACCTGTTTGCTGAGACGCCTTCTAAAACAGAGTATCACAGGAGTTCAAAGTACAGATGGGATTGACATGCATCGATGTAAAATTAAAACTAAGGATGGTCAATGGGTCTTTGATGAAGGTAATCATGTTAAAATAATTTGAAGGGGCCTCTATTTAAGGTAGTTTTTAGACTATTGATCATGTACGTGGTCTGCCAACACTGAAGTCACGGGTTTGAGTCTCACTGTGGGCAGGTTGCACAGTATGCCCGCTTCCTCCCCAATAAAAACTAGACACCATGATATAGCTGAGAAAATTGCTGAAAGTGTGTTAAACACATACAAACAAACAAACAATAAAAGATTTTTCAAAATCAATATGAAAGACAAGTTATTTTCTCAAAACATTACTTGTGACCAGTTATTCTGCCAAATGTGGCGGATTTTATCACAGATATGTTGTTTGATACAGCTGGAAAACTGCTGAAAGTGGAATAAAACCTAAAAACAAAACAACAAACAAGATGATAAATATAGGTTCTGGTTTGTTCTGATGTCTCTTTGAAAATATTAAACTTCAGATTGAATAAAGAATATTCATGTAATAAATTATTATGCAACACATGTGAATTAGTTACTTGGGGATCCTTATTTAGCTCAAATTGGATGAGTAAATGTAGGGTGCTTGTTTGATGTACAGAGCAAGAAGCGTGGTTTTTAAATTTTCTTTCATGCCTCTCGACAATTAAGTAAATCATGCTAGGCCTCGTTTGTCGTAAATTCTTGTGCTAGATGAGGCCATAATTAAAAAATAGTTTGTTTGCCATAGCCCGACCCACCCGATTTTAACCCCCGAGTCGAAAGTTTTTATTGACATAAATGCTGGCAATTTTTTTTTCAAATTGCCGACTTCCTGATATTTTACAGGTTCGTTACCCTTTCCGATTCCAATTTAGTTTATGATCATCAAAGCGCTTGTGAATTGCCGGTATTACCGCTTATTTAAAGCACACATGCGACGTAGTTTATTCTAACTGTACCGGCAGCATGGACGATAGGCCGAATTTTACTGCCGCTATAATCCTTTTGTGATTTGTCAGATTAACTGCAGAATTCAGTCCTATTGTTTGTAATAAAGCAAATAAAAAAATTCTAACTTTGGTCTATTAATACAATACTCAAACATAATGGGCGAAACTAATGGGAAATAATCTTTACTGAAGAAATTTCTTTTTTCATCTTTGAAGATGCACGTGGAAAATGCTATGTTGATCATTTTTCCTTATATGGATAATGTGACCTAATTTTATTATAAACGTGCTAATTTGCATATGATAACAACCATTCCGTAGTAAGAATCCAGTAACAAGACACTAAAGGGGACCAATCAAATTTAGAACAAAACAAAATAGTCCTGTTCATTTTAGTGTATATTAAAAACTACTAACTGGATTATAATGAATAAAAGTTTTTCTGAAAAAATTAATATATTGGAGAATTTTTGAGTCCCAACCTGCTCTGTTCTAATGGTGTTTAGTATGTTTTATGTCACATTCACTACATGACCTATAAACCAAGATTTTCTGAAAAGAAAAAGCTATTTTTATAGTGGAGTTTACCCCAGAAGCTGGTTTTATCTTGGAAGGTTTTAAAGAGGTCATGAAATTTTGAGAGAACATGGGCTTGTCACGTACAATTCTGGATATATATGATGTCGGTCAATTTGTGTTGTAAAAGAGCTGCGCTAATTAAAGAAATAACAAATTTAGTAGAAAATCTAAAAGAATTGGATTAGTGTTTTTCCCCGTAATTTACATATATGTATTACCCAAGATGCAACACCCCATTCAGTTTCGTGTTTCTCAATGTTTTTATAGTCTCGATCACCCAGACGCATATTTAATAGCGTCTGGGATCACCTTGTTGTAATTTCGCTACCAATAGGTGGAGACAAAACAATGATTCTATATTTAGGGCCCTATTTTTAAACCAGGAAAACAGTGCATACTTATAATATGACGTCACATTCAGATTCACTCTTGATTGCGCACAACAATAATATTTGTTTAATTAATTGATAAAGTTATTTTTATAAAAATATTCAAATGTAAACTTTGGTACAATTTGTTATACACTTCTTGATATGAACGGAAGTAATGTTTTAGATAATAAAAATATCATCCAATCAAAAATTACGCCCAGTTTTGGGCGTAATGGTAACGGGTTCAATATAGAGATGAATCCAGACGCACAAATGGAATTAAGCGTCTGGATGATCGAGACTAAATGTTTTTCATGTAGTTAACGCAATTAAAAAGAGACACTAATGTCAATTAATAGGTGTCTTCCCATTTATCCAACTTTTTAAAATTCAGGTATTCCCATTTATTAAACTTTTATTTTGTTCACCTGTTGACTTGTTTATTTAGCAATTATTCAGTCGTAATAGGTAAATTTGTTCAGGCCATGTTGTTGATATTTTATGAAAAAAAATAAAGCAAATAAATATAATTAAATTTTTAAATAAATAAATGATAGTTATGAAATAAAAATAGTTTTCATTCATTAAGCAAAATAATTAAATAAATAAACAGTTATGAAATAAAAAAAAATTGTACATGTAGTTCTCACTCATTAAGCAAAATAATTAAATAAATAAATGATAGTTATGAATAAATGATACTCAAAATAATTTGACAATGAGCTAAAGTTCAACTCATACAAGCCAATGAAGCATATATAAATACCTGACTGACTGATATTTATCATTGTCAAACAAAAGTGGCTAATGCAAAAGTAAGAGTTGAATAATCATCCTGTAATTCCAAACACAAGAAACAATCTGGTTTCTAGCTTTCCCAGAGACCACAACCACCCGCCATCAAATTCAGATAGAAAGTACAAAAACTTGGTCCGACAGAAGAATACAAACACAACCCATTACTGCATCAGACAGATGATCCTAAGATCACCAGTTTTAATCACTACATGACCACTAACTGGGTATAGACAACACCAGACAGATGGGATCACCATACAATAGTAGGAACACGTACTAACAACCACTTCAAAGGGTGGCACCTAAAACTCAACAACCACCTCCACAAGGCCCATCCAAACCTTTACTTCATTATACAGAAACTCCAGCAAATACAGGCAGCCAACTCAGGGAATTGGCGGTTGTTAATTGAAAGGACGTCATTAATATATTTATATGTGAAATTAAAGATCTAGCTTTACATGTATTATTTTAAAACTAATATAAAAAATATTTCTTATCAAGTGTATACTGTAAAAAGCTGTGTATTGTCCGCATTTACGTATTGTCCGCACCCCTTTCTTGGGTCCGAAAAATGGGGAAAAATTCGTATATGCATATACAATCCGCACGTAAAAAAATTCAAAAAACGTCTCAAGATGAAGACATCGAGTCCGACTTGGTCACGCTTTTTAACAATTTTTTACTGTTATAAGTAATTTATTCTCTCTTAATAAAAAATAGTGCATTCTCACATAGCGTCTATTTTTATCGTTGTTAAAACGGATACTCACACATTTCGAAACCAAAACAATTTGTCAACTTTCATTTATTAATGAAAACAAAGAAAACAAAAAGATTACACGTTTTATTTTAATCCCTTAATGATTGCAATCAAAACATCGATCTTCAAACATTTGAGGTTACATAACGACGCCATTTGCACTGTACGCAATACAGGTTACACATCCGCTATTTTCGTATCCGTTTTAATTTTTATTCCTCCTATATAATTATTATAACATTACTAAAATAATTTAAGTAAAAATTAATATCATTACAACGTATTTATATGGAAGTTTGTAAAAGAATCATGTAGAATAGTACGAAAATACCGCATATATCACAACAACAAAATGGCGACCGCCATTGACAACATTCAACGGGACGAAACACACTATATCGAGTCTGTATTTATGTATAATCCGCACCATTTCTTTCCAACTTTGATTAAAACAAAAAGACCGCGGACAATACAACCATAAATACGGTATCTATATAATCTATTTGGTTGAGCAATTCTAACAGTTGTGTACGTAGCTCTTAAAATCAATAGTTAAGGTACACAAATCATATATATGTTTTTATTAAAGTATCCATATATAGACTCCAATCTTAATTGACAAGGATTGCCAGTTTTCTTACCACAGGTCGGGGCTTTTCTCGGGGTCCTCCGGCTTCCTCCCCCAATAAAAACTGGATGCCATGATATAAATGAAAAATTGCTTAAAGTGGTGTTAAACACCATCAAACAAACAAACAAAAACTATTCCTGGATTTGACTTTTCCCTAGACATGAGTAACTCGACGGGTGTCTAATTAGATGCAGGCACTGCTTACTCATCCCGAGCACCTGGGTGCATCCATGGTTTTTAGCTCACCTGACCCGAAGGGTCATGTGAGCTATTGCCATCACTTGGCGTCCGTCGTCGTCGTCGTTAACTTTTCTTCAAAAATCTTCTCATCCAAAAACACTGAAGGGATTGCTTTGAAACTTTGCATACATCATCAGTAAAATGCCCTCTACCAAGTTTGCCCAAATCATGGCCTCAGACCGACCAACATGGCCGCCATGGCTAAAAATAGAACAGAGGGGTCAAAATACAGTTTTTTTGTTTATAGTTCAAAAAGTATAACAGATACAGGAAAACCGAAGAGACTTTCCTTCTTCAGCATCTAAAGCTCTACAAAACACTCCATTGGGTCAAAGTTGTATGATGACTCCTTGTAGGAGTTATTGCCCTTTAATTGTCAAAATTGATGATTTTTGCCATTTTTGCCTCAAAATCTTGAAAATTATTAGAACTAGAGAAAAAGTTAGCATTGCTTAATTGTTCTGCTCTATGAGGGCTACAAAAATGACTTAAGGGTCAAGATTGTCTGATTAACCGTTTAAGAGTTATAATTCCCCTTGAACTGTTTTTTTTAATCGGTTTTAATTGATTTTTTAAAATCTTCTCCTCTGAAACAACTGAAAGTACTGCTTTGAAACTTTGTACACATCATCTGTGAAATGTCCTCAACCAAGTTTGCACCAACCATGGCTGCAGATTAACCAACATGGCCACCATGGCTAAAAATAGGATGGGGGGGGGCGGTAAAATACAGTTTTTGGCTTATATTTAGAAAAGTGTAACGGATACAGGAAAACCGAAGAGACATGCCTTCATCTGCATCAAAAGCTCTAAGAAACACTCCATTGGGTTGAAGTTGTTTGATGACTCCTTATAGGAGTTATTGCCCTTTAATTGTCAAAATTGATAATTTTTGCCATTTTTGCCTCAAAATCTTGAAAATTATTAGAACTAGAGAAAAAAGTTAGCATTACTTAATTGTTCTGCTCTATGAGGGCTACAAAAATGACTAAGGGTCAAGATTGTCTGATGGACCGTTTAAGAGTTATTCCCCTTGAATTGTTTTTTTAATCGGTTTTACTCGATTTAAAAAAATCTTCTCCTCTTAAACCAATGAAAGGACTGCTTTGAAAAATTGCACACATCATCTTTAGGATGTCCTCTACCAAAATTGTGCAAATCATGACACCCGACTACCTACATATCTACGTTGGATTAAAATAGAAAAAATGAAAAAAGGGGGGGGGTCGAGAGAGTTTTCGACTGATAGTTAAAAAAGTATAACAGGTACAGCAAATTTGAAGTGAACCTCCCTTCTCCCTCTAACCATCAAAAGATCCTCCTTAAATGAGTTATTTCCCTTAAAAGGTCAAAATTAATGATTTTTGCAGAAGTGTTGGGCAATTCCTTATAGCAAAGAAAAGCTAGATAAAAAAGGGTTGTTTGGTTTCAGGTTCAGGTGAGCGATACAGGCTCCTGGGAGCCTCTAGTTATTGGGTTCAGATTACTCTCTCTCTGTTTTTTGTGTTTTCTGTTTTTGTGTTGCGTTTGCCTATATCCGGATTTGTAATTGCCCCTTGACATTTGGCTCTTGTTGTTCTTTGTCATTGATGAAATGAACACTTGTAACAACAAAAACGATGTTGACCAAAAAAATTGAAAACCTGCAGGCAAATACTTCCGGTCATCATATGATTAAAATTACATTACAAAAGTATGCCAATTTGACATTTACCAGTCAGATATAGGGTACCCTTAGTCCAATTACTCGGCCAATAATGAAAACTAATACCGTATTTTCCGCACGTTTAGTCGATGTGGACGATAAGTCGAATAGACGATTTTTGGTAAAATTCGGGTAAAAAAACATAGATAAGTCGAATTCGGTCCATAAGTCGACGTATCCGTGACCATTAACTTTGGTAAGTATTCCAGCTCTAGAAAGATTCTATGTCACCAACCATATATTGACAAGTTGTTAATATTTAGAATAAAATTGTTTAATAAATTTTGTTGAGGCCTGAGGTAGATCGTTAAAAAATGTGTATGAAACTTCGCTTAAAAATGCGCATGTTCTGGATGTTTATTTGCAAGTATCATACCTCCGTTCAAAGGAGCACTAAAATTCATGACAATCGGGAAAGTTTAATTGTTCTCGTTAGGTTTTCTTCGTCCTGTTTGTTGGAAGTTTTCTCTGATTATACCAAATTTTTGTTTTTAAACTACAATCAGAACGCATAATTAACCAATTCATTCAATTTATAAATTTTAACGACATCCGAAACATAGTTTCTCCGGTTTCGTTTCTCTTCTTTATAAAGCAGAATACACTTCCTGCATCCAAAATCGCAGAAAAATAAAGATAAACAAAACATGTCTATGCATAATTTATTTCGTTTATTTATACAAAAATGAATGCAGTAACATTGCATACAGTGTCCTTAGAATCCTGCAAAAGAAAACTGAAATTATCAGCACACGAAAAAAAAAATTTCCACATCCGACTTTTTCTGATTCAAGCCAGATAAGTCGATTCGGACGATAGGTCGAGAATAGGACTCCCAAGAAAAAAAGTGTCGACTTATCGTGCGGAAAATACGATACTCTATAATGCAGCATTTTTTTATATACAATTTATACATCATTTGAACATTTCTGTATACAACTTATAAGATGAATATGTCAATTATGACAGTTTTACCTAATGGTTCTTGGTATATAAAAAAATAAATGTGTTGTATGCATTCACAAAATGCCAAGCATTGGTAGTTCTACCATGGAAATGGTTCACTTAGGTTGAGATTGAATTATTACCTTTAGGCAGATATGTTCTTTATGATACACTGTAGTGTAGAATTTGCATATATTTGCCTAGTACTATATTCTTGTACTGACTTTTTGGTCTTGGTATTTTGCAGTATCAGATAAAAAGAAAGCATTGTTGGCTAGGATAAAAACAGCTAGTCAACCAAGCACTATTGAAGATGAGACTTTACAACAGAAAGACGACAGTTTGAAAGCTAGTGGTTTACAAGATGATGATGGCAGTCAGAATATTAACAGAGAAGCTGTCGGTACCAGTCTTAGTATATCAGTAAGAAAAAAGAAGACTAGACAGGATAAGCTAGAAGATGGATCAGTTAAAAGAAGAAAAAGGAAAGACCAGTCATTTACAACAATTCCTAATGCGTCACAAGATTTTGAAGGGGAAGTGAAGAGTCAATCCCCGCCAAAACACAACAACACAATAACTAAATTACTGACTGATAAAGTTATACAAGGTCTGGATGATTTCATGAATGGCATAGAAAAAGTTGATGTACCAGCTGACAAGTTTGTGGAATGTGGAATTTTGGATTTTGCTGGAGAGAAGGAATACTATGCCACTCACACAGTATTCCTCAATCCAAATGCATTACATATTCTGGTTACAAATATCATGAAAGATGTCAAACCAATCACCACTGAAGTTGGCTTTGATAAGATTGGAGGTTTGAAGCTTTTTTAAGTAGATAAAATATAGCTTGATATAATTAATGTGGCCTGTTTAGCTCACCTTACTAAAAGTCGTGATGAGCTGTTGCCATCACTATAATATTATCTTTCATATTCTATCCATCCACGCATTTTATTCTTCTTCTCTAAAACCACTGGGCCATTTGGTATCAGCTTTGATAAGAGTTGGTCTTTGGTTGGTCTTCTTTCAGAATATTTACTGGCATCCCCACTATGCTACCAATAAAGATGCCAAAAAAACTTTTTTAGCAAGACTGGAGCTGGTTGAAAAGGAGTCATTTAACATTTTCTGTGCTTTTAAGTGCACTTATAGCTTAACATAGGACCTTATATGATAAGTATAGAAGCTTCTTTTCCCAGAAAATTTCATACTTGAGCATTTAAAATCAAATTTACATGAAAATTCATGTCGTCTAAAATGGTTTTTTTTTAAATGTCAGGTGAGCATTGCAAGCTCTTTAGAGCGTCTTGTTTGATGATATAGACACATTAGGCTTTTTTTATTTGACAAAATTAAGTCTAACCTTCTAACCGAGATGAATCAAATTTGAGACAACTGCCCTGCCATACTGAAACATGAAGTGTAATTTGGCAAGTTAAACAATCATGGTCACAATATTTATTGGATGGTCCTCTGGAAAGTGTATGACATGGATGGTCCTCTACAATACATGTCTTCTGTTCTGATCTAGCCTCTAGTACAACAATTTTTATAAACCTTTGTGAATGTTTAAAAGGCCTCTTCTCTAAAATAATTGTACGAGTTTAAAACAAACTTATCAGCAATATTCATGTAATGGTCCTCAACAAGTTTATATTTTGTTTGTGCTAAACAAAAATTGGCACCACTGGACGTCGAACAGTGGAAATACACTCTTTATGGCTTGAATAATTTTTTTTCCATTCCCAGGGTACTCACTGTGTTTTGTTCCATTCTCAGGGTACTCACTGGCTATTGTTCCATTCCCAGGATACTCACTGGCTATTATTCCATTCCCAAGGTACTCACTGGTTTTTGTTCCATTCCCAGGGTACTTACTGGCTATTGTTCCATTCCAAAGGTACTCACTGGCTATTGTTCCATTCCCAGGGTACTTACTGGCTATTGTTCCATTCCCAGGGTACTCACTGGCTGTTGTTCCATTCCCAGGGTACTCACTGGCTATTGTTCCATTTCCATGGTACTCACTAGCTATTGCTCCATTCCCAGGGGACTCACTGGCTGTTGTTCCATTCCCAGGGGACTCACTGGCTATTGTTTCATTCCCAGGGTACTCACTGGCTTTTCTCCTGGGTACTGGCTATTGTGCCATTCCCAGGGTACTCACTGGCTTTTGCTCCATCCCCTAGGTACTGGCGATTGTTCCATTCCCAGGGTACTCAATGGTTTTTGCTCCATCCCCTGGGTACTGGCTATTGTTCCATTTCCAGAGTATTCACTGGCATTGTTCCATTCCAGGGTACTCACTGGCATTTGCTTTATCCCCTGGGTACTCTCTATTGTTCCTTTCCCAGGGTACTCACTGGCTATTGTTACATTTCCAGGGTACTCACTGGCTTTTGCTCCATCACCTGGGTACTGGCTATTGCTACATTCCCAGGCTACCCACTGGCTATTGTTCCATTCCCAGAGTACTCATTGGTTTTTGCTCCATCCCTGGGTACTGGCTATTGTTCAATTCCCAGGGTACTCACTTGCTTTTGCTCCATCCCTGGGTACTGGCTATTGTTCCATTCCCAGGGTCCTCACTAGCTATTGTTACATTTCCTGGGTACTCACTGGCTATTGTTCCATTCCCAGGGTGCTCACTGGTTTTCCCTCCATCCCTGGGTACTGGCTATTGTTCCAATCCCACGGTACTCACTGGTTTTTGCTCCATCCCTGGGTACTGGCTATTGTTCCATTCCCAGGGTACTCACTTGCTTTTGCTCCATCCTCTGGGTACTGGCTATTGTTCCCTTCCCAGGGTACTCACTGGCTATTGTTCCATTCCCAGGGTACTCACTGGCTATTTTTCCATTCCCAGGGGACTCACTGGTTTTTGCTCCATCCCCTGGGTACTGGCTATTGTTCCATTCCCAGGGTACTCACTGGCTTTTGCTCCATCCCCTAGGTACTGGCGATTTTTCCATTCCCAGGGTACTCACTGGCTTTTGCTCCATCCCCTGGGTACTGGCGATTGTTCCATTCCCAGGGTAATCACTGGTTTTTGCTCCATCCCCTGGGTACTGGCTATTGTTCCATTTCCAGGGTACTCGCTTTTGCTCCATCCCTGAATATAGCTGAAATATTGCTGCTCGGGCGTTAAAAACCATTAATCAATCAATCAATCCATCCCTGGGTACTGGCTATTGTTCCATTCCCAGGGTACTGACTTGCTTTGCTCTATCCCCTGGGTACTGGCTATTGTTCCATTCCCAGGGTACTCACTGGCTTTTGCTCCATCCCCTAGGTACTGGTGATTGTTCCATTCCCAGAGTACTCAATGTTTTTTGCTCTATCCCCTGGGTACTGGCTATTGTTCCATTCCCAGGGTACTCAATGTTTTTTGCTCTATTCCCAGGGTACCCGCTGGCTTTTGCTTTATCCCCTGGGTACTCGCTATTGTTCCTTTCCCAGAGTACTCACTGGTTATTGTTACATTTCCAGGGTACTCACTGGCTTTTGCTCCATCCCCTTGGTACTGGCTGTTGTTCCATTCCCAGGGTACTCACTGGCTATTGTTCCATTCCCAGGGTACTCACTGGCTATTTTTCCATTCCCAGGGGACTCACTGACTGTTGTTCCATTCCCAGGGGAATCACTGGTTTTTGCTCCATCCCTGGGTACTGGCTATTGTTCCATTCCCAGGGTAGTCACTTGCTTTTGCTCCATCCCCTGGGTACTGGCTATTGTTCCATTCCCAGGGTACTCACTGGCTATTGTTCCATTCCCAGGGTACTCACTGGCTATTTTTCCATTCCCAGAGGACTCACTGACTGTTGTTCCATTTCCATCGGACTCGCTGGCTATTGTTCCATTCCCAGGGTACTCACTGGTTTTTGCTCCATCCCTGGGTACTGGCTTTTGTTCCATTCCCAGGGTACTCACTGGTTTTTGCTCCATCCCTGGGTACTGGCTATTGTTCCATTCCCAGGGTACTCACTGGCTTTTGCTCCATCCCCTAGGTACTGGCGATTGTTCCATTCCCAGGGTACTCACTGGCTTTTGCTCCATCCCCTGGGTACTGGCGATTGTTCCATTCCCAGGGTAATCACTGGTTTTTGCTCCATCCCCGAGGTACTGGCGATTTTTCCATTCCCAGGGTACTCACTGGCTTTTGCTCCATCCCCTGGGTACTGGCGATTGTTCCATTCCCAGGGTAATCACTGGTTTTTGCTCCATCCCCTGGGTACTGGTTATTGTTCCATTTCCAGGGTACTCGCTTTTGCTCCATCCCTGAATATAGCTGAAATATTGCTGCTCGGGCGTTAAACACCATTAATCAATCAATCAATCCATCCCTGGGTACTGGCTATTGTTCCATTCCCAGGGTACTGACTTGCTTTGCTCTATCCCCTGGGTACTGGTTATTGTTCCATTCCCAGGGTACTCACTGGCTTTTGCTCCATCCCCTAGGTACTGGTGATTGTTCCATTCCCAGAGTACTCAATGTTTTTTGCTCTATCCCCTGGGTACTGGCTATTGTTCCATTCCCAGGGTACTCAATGTTTTTTGCTCTATTCCCAGGGTACTCGCTGGCTTTTGCTTTATCCCCTGGGTACTCGCTATTGTTCCTTTCCCAGAGTACTCACTGGCTATTGTTACATTTCCAGGGTACTCACTGGCTTTTGCTCCATCCCCTTGGTACTGGCTGTTGTTCCATTCCCAGGGTACTCACTGGCTATTGTTCCATTCCCAGGGTACTCACTGGCTATTTTTCCATTCCCAGGGGACTCACTGACTGTTGTTCCATTCCCAGGGGAATCACTGGTTTTTGCTCCATCCCTGGGTACTGGCTATTGTTCCATTCCCAGGGTAGTCACTTGCTTTTGCTCCATCCCCTGGGTACTGGCTATTGTTCCATTCCCAGGGTACTCACTGGCTATTGTTCCATTCCCAGGGTACTTACTGGCTATTTTTCCATTCCCAGGGGACTCACTGACTGTTGTTCCATTTCCATCGGACTCGCTGGCTATTGTTCCATTCCCAGGGTACTCACTGGTTTTTGCTCCATCCCTGGGTATTGGCTTTTGTTCCATTCCCAGGGTACTCACTGGTTTTTGCTCCATCCCTGGGTACTGGCTATTGTTCCATTTCCAGGGTACTCACTTGCTTTTGCTATATCCCTGTGTACTGGCTATTGTTCCATTACCAGGGTACTTGCTTGCTTTTGCTCCATCCCCTGGGTACTGGCTGTTGTTCCATTCCCAGGGTACTCACTGGCTATTGTTCCATTGCCAGGGTACTCACTGGCTATTTTTCCATTCCCAGGGGACTCACTGACTGTTGTTCCATTCCCAGGGGACTCACTGGCTATTGTTCCATTCCCAGGGTACTCACTGGCTTTTGCTCCATCCCCTGGGTACTGGCTATTGTTCCATTCCCAAGTTACTGTCTTGCTTTTGCTCCATCCCCTGGGTACTGGCTATTGTTCCATTCCCAGGGTACTCACTGGCTTTTGCTCCATCCCCTAGGTACTGGCGATTGTTCCATTCCCAGGGTACTCACTGGCTTTTGCTCCATCCCCTGGGTACTGGCGATTGTTCCATTCCCAGGGTAATCACTGGTTTTTGCTCCATCCCCTAGGTACTAGCGATTTTTCCATTCCCAGGGTACTCACTGGCTTTTGCTCCATCCCCTGGGTACTGGCGATTGTTCCATTCCCATGGTAATCACTGGTTTTTGCTCCATCCCCTGGGTACTGGCTATTGTTCCATTTCCAGGGTACTCGCTTTTGCTCCATCCCTGAATATAGCTGAAATATTGCTGCTCGGGCGTTAAACACCATTAATCAATCAATCAATCCATCCCTGGGTACTGGCTATTGTTCCATTCCCAGGGTACTGACTTGCTTTGCTCTATCCCCTGGGTACTGGTTATTGTTCCATTCCCAGGGTACTCACTGGCTTTTGCTCAATCCCCTAGGTACTGGTGATTGTTCCATTCCCAGAGTACTCAATGTTTTTTGCTCTATCCCCTGGGTACTGGCTATTGTTCCATTCCCAGGGTACTCAATGTTTTTTGCTCTATTCCCAGGGTACTCGCTGGCTTTTGCTTTATCCCCTGGGTACTCGCTATTGTTCCTTTCCCAGAGTACTCACTGGCTATTGTTACATTTCCAGGGTACTCACTGGCTTTTGCTCCATCCCCTTGGTACTGGCTGTTGTTCCATTCCCAGGGTACTCACTGGCTATTGTTCCATTCCCAGGGTACTCACTGGCTATTTTTCCATTCCCAGGGGACTCACTGACTGTTGTTCCATTCCCAGGGGAATCACTGGTTTTTGCTCCATCCCTGGGTACTGGCTATTGTTCCATTCCCAGGGTAGTCACTTGCTTTTGCTCCATCCCCTGGGTACTGGCTATTGTTCCATTCCCAGGGTACTCACTGGCTATTGTTCCATTCCCAGGGTACTCACTGGCTATTTTTCCATTCCCAGGGGACTCACTGACTGTTGTTCCATTTCCATCGGACTCGCTGGCTATTGTTCGATTCCCAGGGTACTCACTGGTTTTTGCTCCATCCCCGGGTACTGGCTTTTGTTCCATTCCCAGGGTACTCACTGGTTTTTGCTCCATCCCTGGGTACTGGCTATTGTTCCATTCCCAGGGTACTCACTGGCTTTTCCTCCATCCCCTAGGTACTGGCGATTGTTCCATTCCCAGGGTACTCACTGGCTTTTGCTCC
Organism: Limnoperna fortunei; assembly: GCA_944474755.1. NCBI lineage: Eukaryota > Metazoa > Mollusca > Bivalvia > Mytilida > Modiolidae > Limnoperna > Limnoperna fortunei. Next base: position 763,841 of record OX104115.1, on the reverse strand, counting down.
ATCCCCTGGGTACTGGCGATTGTTCCATTCCCAGGGTAATCACTGGTTTTTTCTCCATCCCCTAGGTACTGGCGATTTTTCCATTCCCAGGGTACTCACTGGCTTTTGCTCCATCCCCTGGGTACTGGCGATTGTTCCATTCCCAGGGTAATCACTGGTTTTTTCTCCATCCCCTGGGTACTGGCTATTGTTCCATTTCCAGGGTACTCGCATTTGCTCCATCCCTGAATATAGCTGAAATATTGCTGCTCGGGCGTTAAACACCATTAATCAATCAATCAATCCATCCCTGGGTACTGGCTATTGTTCCATTCCCAGGGTACTGACTTGCTTTGCTCTATCCCCTGGGTACTGGTTATTGTTCCATTCCCAGGGTACTCACTGGCTTTTGCTCCATCCCCTAGGTACTGGTGATTGTTCCATTCCCAGAGTACTCAATGTTTTTTGCTCTATCCCCTGGGTACTGGCTATTGTTCCATTCCCAGGGTACTCAATGTTTTTTGCTCTATTCCCAGGGTACTCGCTGGCTTTTGCTTTATCCCCTGGGTACTCGCTATTGTTCCTTTCCCAGAGTACTCACTGGCTATTGTTACATTTCCAGGGTACTCACTGGCTTTTGCTCCATCCCCTTGGTACTTGCTGTTGTTCCATTCCCAGGGTACTCACTGGCTATTGTTCCATTCCCAGGGTACTCACTGGCTATTTTTCCATTCCCAGGGGACTCACTGACTGTTGTTCCATTCCCAGGGGAATCACTGGTTTTTGCTCCATCCCTGGGTACTGGCTATTGTTCCATTCCCAGGGTAGTCACTTGCTTTTGCTCCATCCCCTGGGTACTGGCTATTGTTCCATTCCCAGGGTACTCACTGGCTATTGTTCCATTCCCAGGGTACTCACTGGCTATTTTTCCATTCCCAGGGGACTCACTGACTGTTGTTCCATTTCCATCGGACTCGCTGGCTATTGTTCCATTCCCAGGGTACTCACTGGTTTTTGCTCCATCCCTGGGTACTGGCTTTTGTTCCATTCCCAGGGTACTCACTGGTTTTTGCTCCATCCCTGGGTACTGGCTATTGTTCCATTTCCAGGGTACTCACTTGCTTTTGCTCTATCCCTGTGTACTGGCTATTGTTCCATTACCAGGGTACTTGCTTGCTTTTGCTCCATCCCCTGGGTACTGGCTATTGTTCCATTCCCAGGGTAGTCACTTGCTTTTGCTCCATCCCCTGGGTACTGGCTGTTGTTCCATTCCCAGGGTACTCACTGGCTATTGTTCCATTGCCAGGGTACTCACTGGCTATTTTTCCATTCCCAGGGGACTCACTGACTGTTGTTCCATTCCCAGGGGACTCACTGGCTATTGTTCCATTCCCAGGGTACTCACTGGCTTTTGCTCCATCCCCTGGGTACTGGCTATTGTTCCATTCCCAAGTTACTGTCTTGCTTTTGCTCCATCCCCTGGGTACTGGCTATTGTTCCATTCCCAGGGTACTCACTGGCTTTTGCTCCATCCCCTAGGTACTGGCGATTGTTCCATTCCCAGGGTACTCACTGGCTTTTGCTCCATCCCCTGGGTACTGGCGATTGTTCCATTCCCAGGGTAATCACTGGTTTTTGCTCCATCCCCTAGGTACTAGCGATTTTTCCATTCCCAGGGTACTCACTGGCTTTTGCTCCATCCCCTGGGTACTGGCGATTGTTCCATTCCCATGGTAATCACTGGTTTTTGCTCCATCCCCTGGGTACTGGCTATTGTTCCATTTCCAGGGTACTCGCTTTTGCTCCATCCCTGAATATAGCTGAAATATTGCTGCTCGGGCGTTAAACACCATTAATCAATCAATCAATCCATCCCTGGGTACTGGCTATTGTTCCATTCCCAGGGTACTGACTTGCTTTGCTCTATCCCCTGGGTACTGGTTATTGTTCCATTCCCAGGGTACTCACTGGCTTTTGCTCCATCCCCTAGGTACTGGTGATTGTTCCATTCCCAGAGTACTCAATGTTTTTTGCTCTATCCCCTGGGTACTGGCTATTGTTCCATTCCCAGGGTACTCAATGTTTTTTGCTCTATTCCCAGGGTACTCGGTGGCTTTTGCTTTATCCCCTGGGTACTCGCTATTGTTCCTTTCCCAGAGTACTCACTTGCTATTGTTACATTTCCAGGGTACTCACTGGCTTTTGCTCCATCCCCTTGGTACTGGCTGTTGTTCCATTCCCAGGGTACTCACTGGCTATTGTTCCATTCCCAGGGTACTCACTGGCTATTTTTCCATTCCCAGGGGACTCACTGACTGTTGTTCCATTCCCAGGGGAATCACTGGTTTTTGCTCCATCCCTGGGTACTGGCTATTGTTCCATTCCCAGGGTAGTCACTTGCTTTTGCTCCATCCCCTGGGTACTGGCTATTGTTCCATTCCCAGGGTACTCACTGGCTATTGTTCCATTCCCAGGGTACTCACTGGCTATTTTTCCATTCCCAGGGGACTCACTGACTGTTGTTCCATTTCCATCGGACTCGCTGGCTATTGTTCCATTCCCAGGGTACTCACTGGTTTTTGCTCCATCCCTGGGTACTGGCTTTTGTTCCATTCCCAGGGTACTCACTGGTTTTTGCTCCATCCCTGGGTACTGGCTATTGTTCCATTTCCAGGGTACTCACTTGCTTTTGCTCTATCCCTGTGTACTGGCTATTGTTCCATTACCAGGGTACTTGCTTGCTTTTGCTCCATCCCCTGGGTACTGGCTGTTGTTCCATTCCCAGGGTACTCACTGGCTATTGTTCCATTCCCAGGGTACTCACTGGCTATTTTTCCATTCCCAGGGTACTCACTGGCTTTTGCTCCATCCCCTAGGTACTGGTGATTGTTCCATTATCAGGGTACTCACTGGTTTTCGCTTCATCCCTGGGTACTGGCTATTGTTCCATTCCCAGGGTACTCACTGGTTTTTGCTCCATCCCTGGGTACTGGCTATTGTTCCATTCCCAGGGCATTCACTTGTTTTTGCTCTATCCCCTGGGTACTGGCTATTGTTCCATTCCCAGGGTACTCACTGGCTATTATTCCATTCCCAGGGTACTTACTGGCTATTGTTCCATTCCCAGGGTACTCACTGGTTTTTGCTCCATCCCCTGGGTACTGCCTATTGTTCCATTCCCAGGGTACTCACTGGCTTTTGCTCCATCCCCTAGGTACTGGCGATTTTTCCATTCCCAGGGTACTCACTGGCTTTTGCTCCATCCCCTGGGTACTGGCGATTGTTCCATTCCCAGGGTAATCACTGGTTTTTGCTCCATCCCCTGGGTACTGGCTATTATTCCATTTCCAGGGTACTCGCTTTTGCTCCATCCCTGAATATAGCTGAAATATTGCTGCTCGGGCGTTAAACATCATTAATCAATCAATCAATCCATCCCTGGGTACTGGCTATTGTTCCATTCCCAGGGTACTGACTTGCTTTGCTCTATCCCCTGGGTACTGGCTATTGTTCCATTCCCAGGGTACTCACTGGCTTTTGCTCCATCCCCTAGGTACTGGTGATTGTTCCATTCCCAGAGTACTGAATGTTTTTTGCTCTATCCCCTGGGTACTGGCTATTGTTCCATTCCCAGGGTACTCAATGTTTTTTGCTCTATTCCCAGGGTACTCGCTGGCTTTTGCTTTATCCCCTGGGTACTCGCTAATGTTCCTTTCCCAGAGTACTCACTGGCTATTGTTACATTTCCAGGGTACTCACTGGCTTTTGCTCCATCCCCTGGGTACTGACTGTTGTTCCATTCCCAGGGTACTCACTGGCTATTGTTCCATTCCCAGGGTACTCACTGGCTATTTTTCCATTCCCAGGGGACTCACTGACTGTTGTTCCATTCCCAGGGGAATCACTGGTTTTTGCTCCATCCCTGGGTACTGGCTATTGTCCCATTCCCAGGGTAGTCACTTGCTTTTGCTCCATCCACTGGGTACTGGCTATTGTTCCATTCCCAGGGTACTCACTGGCTATTGTTCCATTCCCAGGGTACTCACTGGCTATTTTTCCATTCCCAGGGGACTCACTGACTGTTGTTCCATTTCCATTGGACTCGCTGGCTATTGTTCCATTCCCAGGGTACTCACTGGTTTTTGCTCCATCCCTGGGTACTGGCTTTTGTTCCATTCCCAGGGTACTCACTTGCTTTTGCTCTATCCCTGTGTACTGGCTATTGTTCCATTACCAGGGTACTTGCTTGCTTTTGCTCCATCCCCTGGGTACTGGCTGTTGTTCCATTCCCAGGGTACTCACTGGCTATTGTTCCATTCCCAGGGTACTCACTGGCTATTTTTCCATTCCCAGGGGACTCACTGACTGTTGTTCCATTCCCAGGGGACTCACTGGCTATTGTTCCATTCCCAGGGTACTCACTGGCTTTTGCTCCATCCCCTGGGTACTGGCTATTGTTCCATTCCCAAGTTACTGTCTTGCTTTTGCTCCATCCCCTGGGTACTGGCTATTGTTCCATTCCCAGGGTGCTCACTGGCTTTTGCTCCATCCCCTAGGTACTGGCGATTGTTCCATTCCCAGGGTACTGGCTATTGTTCCATTTCCAGGGTACTCACTTTTGCTCCATCCCTGGGTACTGGCTATTGTTCCATTCCCAGGGCATTCACTTGTTTTTGCTCTTTCCCCTGGGTACTGGCTATTGTTCCATTCCCAGGGTACTCACTGGCTATTATTCCATTCCCAGGGTACTCACTGGCTATTGTTCCATTCCCAGGGTACTCACTGGCTTTTGCTCCATCCCCTGGGTACTGGCTATTGTTCCATTCCCAGGGTACTCACTGGTTTTTGCTCCATCCCGTGGGTACTGGCTATTGTTCCATTCCCAGGTTTCTCACTGGTTTTTGCTCCATCCCTGGGTACTCGCTATTGTTCCATTCCCAGAGTACTCACTGGCTATTGTTCCATTCCCAAGTTACTGTCTTGCTTTTGCTCCATCCCCTGGGTACTGGCTATTGTTCCATTCCCAGGGTACTCACTGGCTTTTGCTCCATCCCCTAGGTACTGGCGATTGTTCCATTCCCAGGGTACTCACTGGCTTTTGCTCCATCCCCTGAGTACTGGCGATTGTTCCATTCTCAGGGTAATCACTGGTTTTTGCTCCATCCCCTGGGTACTGGCTATTGTTCCATTTCCAGGGTACTCACTTTTGCTCCATCCCTGGGCACTGGCTATTGTTCTATTCCCAGGGTACTGACTTGCTTTTGCTCCATCCCCTGGGTACTGGCTACTGTTCCATTCCCAGGGTACTCACTGGCTTTTGCTCCATCCCCTAGGTACTGGTGATTGTTCCATTATCAGGGTACTCACTGGTTTTCGCTCCATCCCTGGGTACTGGCTATTGTTCCATTCCCAGGGTACTCACTTGCTTTTGCTCTATCCCTGTGTACTGGCTATAGTTCCATTACCAGGGTACTTGCTTGCTTTTGCTCCATCCCCTGGGTACTGGCTGTTGTTCCATTCCCAGGGTACTCACTGGCTATTGTTCCATTCCCAGGGTACTCACTGGCTATTTTTCCATTCCCAGGGGACTCACTGACTTTTGTTCCATTCCCAGGGGACTCACTGGCTATTGTTCCATTCCCAGGGTACTCACTGGCTTTTGCTCCATCCCCTGGGTACTGGCTATTGTTCCATTCCCAAGTTACTGTCTTGCTTTTGCTCCATCCCCTGGGTACTGGCTATTGTTCCATTCCCAGGGTACTCACTGGCTTTTGCTCCATCCCCTGGGTACTGGCTATTGTTCCATTCCCAAGTTACTGTCTTGCTTTTGCTCCATCCCCTGGGTACTGGCGATTGTTCCATTCCCAGGGTACTCACTGGCTTTTGCTCCATCCCCTGGGTACTGGCGATTGTTCCATTCCCAGGGTAATCACTGGTTTTTGCTCCATCCCCTGGGTACTGGCTATTGTTCCATTTCCAGGGTACTCACTTTTGCTCCATCCCTGGGTATTGGCTATTGTTCTATTCCCAGGGTACTGACTTGCTTTTGCTCCATCCCCTGGGTACTGGCTACTGTTCCATTCCCAGGGTACTCACTGGCTTTTGCTCCATCCCCTAGGGTACTGGTGATTGTTCCGAAAACCAGGGTACTCACTGGTTTTCGCTCCATCCCTGGGTACTGGCTATTGTTCCATTCCCAGGGTACTCACTGGTTTTTGCTCCATCCCTGGGTACTGGCTATTGTTCCATTCCCAGGGCATTCACTTGTTTTTGCTCTATCCCCTGGGTACTGGCTATTGTTCCATTCCCAGGGTACTCACTGGCTTTTGCTCCATCCCCTAGGTACTGGTGATTGTTCCATTATCAGGGTACTCACTGGTTTTCGCTCCATCCCTGGGTACTGGCTATTGTTCCATTCCCAGGGTACTCACTGGTTTTTGCTCCATCCCTGTGTACTGGCTATTGTTCCATTCCCAGGGCATTAACTTGTTTTTGCTCTATCCCCTGGGTACTGGCTATTGTTCCATTCCCAAGGTACTCACTGGCTATTATTCCATTCCCAGGGTACTCACTGGCTATTGTTCCATTCCCAGGGTAATCACTGGTTTTTGCTCCATCCCCTGGGTACTGGCTATTCTTCCATTCCTAGGGTACTCACTGGTTTTTGCTCCATCCCCTGGGTACTGGCTATTGTTCCGTTCCCAGGTTTCTCACTGGTTTTTGCTCCATTCCTGGGTACTCGCTATTGTTCCTTTCCCAGAGTACTCACTGGCTATTGTTCCATTCCCAAGTTACTGTCTTGCTTTTGCTCCATCCCCTGGGTACTGGCTATTGTTCCATTCCCAGGGTACTCACTGGTTTTTGCTCCATCCCTGGGTACTGGCTATTGTTCCATTCCGAGGGCATTCACTTGTTTTTGCTCTATCCCCTGGGTACTGGCTATTGTTCCATTCCCAGGGTACTGACTGGCTATTATTCCATTCCCAGGGTACTCACTGGCTATTATTCCATTCCCAGGGTACTCACTGGCTATTTTTCCATTCCCAAGGGACTCACTGGTTTTTGCTCCATCCCCTGGGTACTGGCTATTCTTCAATTCCTAGGTACTCACTGGCTTTTGCTCCATCCCCTGAGTACTGGCTATTGTTCCATTCCCAGGGTACTCACTGGTTTTTGCTCCATCCCCTGGGTACTGGCTATTGTTCCATTACCAGGTTTCTCACTGGTTTTTGCTCCATCCCTGGGAACTCGCTATTGTTCCTTTCCCAAAGTACTCACTGGCTATTGTTACATTTCCAGGGTACTCACTGGCTTTTGCCCCATCCCCTGGGTACTGGCTATTGTTCCATTCCCAGGGTACTCACTGTCTATTGTTCCATTCCCAGGGTACTCGCTGGCTATTTTTCCATTCCCAGGGAACTCACTGGCTATTGTTCCATTCCCAGGGTACTCACTTGCTTTTGCTCTATCCCTGTGTACTGGCTATTGTTCCATTACCAGGGTACTTGCTTGCTTTTGCTCCATCCCCTGGGTACTGGCTGTTGTTCCATTCCCAGGGTACTCACTGGCTATTGTTCCATTCCCAGGGTACTCACTGGCTATTTTTCCATTCCCAGGGGACTCACTGACTGTTGTTCCATTCCCAGGGGATTCACTGGCTATTGTTCCATTCCCAGGGTACTCACTGGCTTTTGCTCCATCCCCTGGGTACTGGCTATTGTTCCATTCCCAAGTTACTGTCTTGCTTTTGCTACATCCCCTGGGTACTGGCTATTGTTCCATTCCCAGGGTACTCACTGGCTTTTGCTCCATCCCCTAGGTACTGGCGATTGTTCCATTCCCAGGGTACTCACTGGCTTTTGCTCCATCCCCTAGGTACTGGCGATTGTTCCATTCCCAGGGTACTCACTGGCTTTTGCTCCATCCCCTGGGTACTGGCGATTGTTCCATTTCCAGGGTACTCACTTTTGCTCCATCCCTGGGTATTGGCTATTGTTCTATTCTCAGGGTACTAACTTGCTTTTGCTCCAACCCCTGGGTACTGGCTATTGTTCCATTCCCAGGGTACTCACTGGCTTTTGCTCCATCCCCTAGGTACTGGTGATTGTTCCATTATCAGGGTACTCACTGGTTTTCGCTCCATCCCTGGGTACTGGCTATTGTTCCATTCCCAGGGTACTCACTGGTTTTTGCTCCATCCCTGGGTACTGGCTATTGTTCCATTCCCAGGGCATTCACTTGTTTTTGCTCTATCCACTGGGTACTGGCTATTGTTCCATTCCCAGGGTACTCACTGGCTATTATTCCATTCCCAGGGTACTCACTGGCTATTGTTCCATTCCCAGGGTACTCGCTGGTTTTTGCTCCATCCCCTGGGTACTGGCTATTCTTCCATTCCTAGGGTACTCACTGGCTTTTGCTCCATCCCCTGGGTACTGGCTATTGTTCCATTCTCAGGGTACTCACTGGTTTTTGCTCCATCCCCTGGGTACTGGCTATTGTTCCATTCCCAGTTTTCTCACTGGTTTTTGCTCCATCCCTGGGTACTCGCTATTGTTCCTTTCCCAGAGTACTCACTGGCTATTGTTCCATTCCCAAGTTACTGTCTTGCTTTTGCTCCATCCCCTGGGTACTGGCTATTGTTCCATTCCCAGGGTACTGACTGGCTTTTGCTCCATCCCCTAGGTACTGGCGATTGTTCCATTCCCAGGGTACTCACTGGCTTTTGCTCCATCCCCTGGGTACTGGCGATTGTTCCATTCTCAGGGTAATCACTGGTTTTTGCTCCATCCCCTGGGTACTGGCTATTGTTCCATTTCCAGGGTACTCACTTTTGCTCCATCCCTGGGCACTGGCTATTTTTCTATTCCCAGGGTACTGACTTGCTTTTGCTCCATCCCCTGGGTACTGGCTACTGTTCCATTCCCAGGGTACTCACCTGCTTTTGCTCCATCCCCTAGGTACTGGTGATTGTTCCATTATCAGGGTACTCACTGGTTTTTGCTCCATCCCTGGGTACTGGCTATTGTTCCATTCCCAGGGCATTCACTTGTTTTTGCTCTATCCCCTGGGTACTGGCTATTGTTCCATTCCCAGGGTACTCACTGGCTATTATTCCATTCCCAGGGTACTCACTGGCTATTATTCCATTCCCAGGGTACTCACTGGCTATTTTTCCATTCCCAGGGGACTCACTGGTTTTTGCTCCATCCCCTGGGTACTGGCTATTCTTCCATTCCTAGGGTACTCACTGGCTTTTGCTCCATCCCCTGAGTTCTGGCTATTGTTCCATTCCCAGGGTACTCACTGGTTTTTGCTCCATCCCCTGGGTACTGGCTATTGTTCCATTCCCAGGTTTCTCACTGGTTTTTGCTCCATCCCTGGGAACTCGCTATTGTTCCTTTCCCAGAGTACTCACTGGCTATTGTTACATTTCCAGGGTGCTCACTGGCTTTTGCCCCATCCCCTGGGTACTGGCTATTGTTCCATTCCCAGGGTACTCACTGTCTATTGTTCCATTCCCAGGGTACTCGCTGGCTATTTTTCCATTCCCAGGGAACTCACTGACTGTTGTTCCATTCCCAGGGGACTCACTGGTTTTTGCTCCATCTCTGGGTACTGGCTATTGTTCCATTCCCAGGGTACTCACTTGCTTTTGCTCCATCCCCTGGGTACTAGCTATTGTTCCATTCCCAGGGTACTCACTGGCTATTGTTCCATTCCCATGGTACTCACTGGCTACTTTTCCATTCCCAGGGGACTCACTGACTGTTGTTCCATTTCCAGCGGACTCGCTGGCTATTGTTCCATTCCCAGGGTAATCACTGGTTTTTGCTCAATCCCCTGGGTACTGGCTATTGTTCCAATCACAGGGTACTCACTGGTTTTTGCTCCATCCCTGGGTACTGGCTTTTGTTCCATTCCCAGGGTACTCACTGGTTTTTGCTCCATCCCTGGGTACTGGCTATTATTCCATTCCAAGGTTACACACTTGCTTTTCCTCTATCCCTGTATACTGGCTATTGTTCCATTCCCAGGGTACTCACTTGATTTTGCTCCATCCCCTGGGTACTGGCTGTTGTTCCATTCCCAGGGTACTCACTGGCTATTGTTCCGTTCCCAGGGTACTGACTTGCTTTTGCTCCATCCCCTGGGTACTGGCTATTGTTCCATTCCCAGGGTACTCACTGGCTTTTGCTCCATCTCCTAGGTACTGGCGATTGTTCCATTCCCAGGGTACTCACTGGCTTTTGCTCCATCCCCTGGGTACTGGCGATTGTTCCATTCCCAGGGTACTCACTTTTGCTCCATCCCTGGGTACTGGCTATTGTATCATTCCCAGGGTACTGACATGCATTTGCTCCATCCCTTGGGTACTGGCAATTGTTCCATTCCCAGGGTACTCACTGGCTTTTGCTCCATCCCCTAGGTACTGGTGATTGTTCCATTCTCAGGGTACTCACTGGTTTTCGCTCCATCCCTGGGTACTGGCTATTGTTCCATTCCCAGGGTAATCACTGGTTTTTGCTCCATCCCCTGGGTACTGGCTATTGTTCCATTCCTAGGTTTCTCACTGGTTTTTGCTCCATCCCTGGGTACTGGCTATTGCTCCATTCGCAGGGTACTCACTTGTTTTTGCTCCATCCCTGGGTACTGGCTATTGTTCCATTCCCAGGGTACTCACTTGCTTTTGCTCTATCCCTGGATCCTGGCTATTGTTCCATTCCCAGGGTACTCACTTGCTTTTGCTCCAGCCCCTGGGTACTGGCTATTGTTCCATTCCCAGGGTACTCACTGGCTATTGTTCCATTCCCAGGGTACTCACTGGCTATTTTTCCATTCCCAGGGGACTCACTGGTTTTTGCTCCATCCCCTGGGTACTGGCTATTGTTTTATTCCCAGGGTACTCACTGATTTTTGCTCCATCCCCTGGGTACTGGCTATTGTTCCATTCCCAGGGTAATCACTGGTTTTTGCTCCATCCCCTGGGTACTGGCTATTGCTCCATTCCCAGGTTACTCACTGGTTTTTGCTCCATCCCTTGGTACTGGCTATTGTTCCATTCCCAGGGTACTCACTGGTTTTTGCTCCATCCCTGGGTACTGGCTATTGTTCCATTCCCAGGGTACTTGCTTGCTTTTGCTCCATCCCCTGGGTACTGGCTATTGTTCCATTCCCAGGGTACTCACTGGCTATTGTTCTATTCCCAGGGTACTCACTGACTATTTTTCCATTCCCTGGGGACTCACTGACTGTTGTTCCATTCCCAGTGGACTCACTGGCTATTGTTCCATTCCCTGGGTACTCACTGGCTTTTGGTCCATTCCCTGGGTACTGGCTATTGTTCCATTCCCAGGGTACTGACTTGCTTTTGCTCCATCCCCTGGGTCCTGGCTATTGTTCCATTCCCAGGGTACTCACTGGCTTTTGCTCCATCCCCTAGGTACTGGCGATTGTTCCATTCCCAGGGTACTCACTGGCTTTTGCTCCATCCCCTGGGTACTGGCGATTGTTCCATTCCCAGGGTAATCTCTGGTTTTTGCTCCATCCCCTGGGTACTGGCTATTGTTCCATTTCCAGGGTACTCGCTGTTGCTCCATCCCTGGGTACTGGCTATTGTTCCATTCCCAGGGTACTGACTTGCTTTTCCTCCATCCCCTGGGTACTGGCTATTGTTCCATTTCCAGGGTATTCACTGGCATTGCTCCATTCCCAGGGTACTCACTGGCTTTTGCTTTATCCCCTGGGTACTCGCTATTGTTCCTTTCCGAGAGTACTCACTGGCTATTATTTCATTTCCAGGGTACTCACTGGCTTTTGCTCCATCCCCTGGGTACTGGCTATTTTTCCATTCCCTGGGTACTCACTGGCTATTTTTCCATTCCCAGGGGACTTTCTGACTGTTGTTCCATTCCCAGGGAACTCGCTGGTTTTTGCTCCATCCCTATGTACTGGCTATTGTTCCATTCCCAGGGTACTCACTTGCTTTTGCTCCATCCCCTGGGTACTGGCTATTGTTCCATTCCCAGGGGACTCACTGGCTATTGTTCCATTCCCAGGGTACTCACTGGCTATTTTTCCATTCCCAGGGGACTCACTGACTGTTGTTCCATTTCCAGCGGACTTGCTGGCTATTGTTCCATTCCCAGAGTACTTTCTTGCTTTTGCTCCATCCCCTGGGTACTGGCTATTGTTCCATTCCCAGGGTACTCACTGGCTATTGTTCTATTCCCAGGGTACTCACTGACTATTTTTCCATTCCCTGGGGACTCACTGACTGTTGTTCCATTCTCAGGGGACTCACTGGCTATTGTTCCATTCCCAGGGTACTCACTGGCTTTTGCTCCATCCCCTGGGTACTGGCTATTGTTCCATTCCCAGGGTACTGACTTGCTTTTGCTCCATCCCTTGGGTACTGGCTATTGTTCCATTCCCAGGGTACTCACTGGCTTTTGCTCCATCCCCTAGGTACTGGCGATTGTTCCATTCCCAGGGTACTCACTGGCTTTTGTTCCATCCCCTGGGTACTGGCGATTGTTCCATTCCCAGGGTAATCTCTGGTTTTTGCTCCATCCCCTGGGTACTGGCTATTGTTCCATTTCCAGGGTACTCGCTGTTGCTCCATCCTTGGGTACTGGCTATTGTTCCATTCCCATGGTACTGACTTGCTTTTGCTCCATCCCCTGGGTACTGGCTATTGTTCCATTCCCAGGTTACTCACTGGCTTTTGCTCCATCCCCTAAGTACTGGCGATTGTTCCATTCCCAGGGTACTCAAAGGTTTTTGCTCCATCCCCTGGGTACTGGCTATTGTTCCATTTCCAGTGTATTCACTGGCATTACTCCATTCCCAGAGTACTCGCTGGCTTTTGCTTTATCCCCTGGGTACTCGCTATTTTTCCTTTCCAAGAGTACTCACTGGCTATTGTTTCATTTCCAGGGTACTCACTGGCTTTTGCTCCATCTCCTGGGTACTGGCTATTTTTCCATTCCCAGGGTACTCACTGGCTATTTTTCGATTCCCAGGGGACTTTCTGACTGTTGTTCGATTCCCAGGGAACTCGCTGGTTTTCGCTCCATCCCTATGTACTGGCTATTGTTCCATTCCTAGGGTACTCACTGGCTATTGTTCCATTCCCAGGGTACTCTATGGCTATTTTTCCATTCCCATGGGACTCACTGGCTTTTGCTCCATCCCCTGGGCACTGGCTATTGTTCCATTCCCAGGGTAATCACTGGTTTTTGATCCATCCCCTGGGTACTGGCTATTGTTCCATTCCTAGGGTACTCACTGGCTATTGTTCCATTCCCAGGGTACTCTATGGCTATTTTTCCATTGCCATGGGACTCACTGGCTTTTGCTCCATCCCCTGGGCACTGGCTATTGTTCCATTCCCAGGGTAATCACTGGTTTTTGCTCCATCCCCTGGGTACTGGCTATTGTTCCATTCTAAGGGTACTCACTGGTTTTTGCTCCATCCCTGGGTACTGGCTATTGTTCCATTCCCAGGGTACTCACTGGCTATTTTTCCATTCCCAGGGGACTTTCTGACTGTTGTTCCATTCCCAGGGAACTCGCTGGTTTTTGCTCCATCCCTATGTACTGGCTATTGTTCCATTCCCAGGGTACTCACTTGCTTTTGCTCCATCCCCTGGGTACTGGCCATTGTTCCATTCCCAGGGTACTCACTGGCTATTGTTCCATTCCCAGGGTACTCACTGGCTATTTTTCCATTCCCAGGGGACTCACTGACTGTTGTTCCATTTCCAGCGGACTTGCTGGCTATTGTTCCATTCCCAGGGTACTTTCTTGCTTTTGCTCCATCCCCTGGGTACTGGCTATTGTTCCATTCCCAGGGTACTCACTGGCTATTGTTCTATTCCCAGGGTACTCACTGACTATTTTTCCATTCCCTGGGGACTCACTGACTGTTGTTCCATTCCCAGGGGACTCACTGGCTATTGTTCCATTCCCAGGGTACTCACTGGCTTTTGCTCCATCCCCTGGGTACTGGCTATTGTTCCATTCCCAGGGTACTGACTTGCTTTTGCTCCATCCCTTGGGTACTGGCTATTGTTCCATTCCCAGGGTACTCACTGGCTTTTGCTCCATCCCCTAGGTACTGGCGATTGTTCCATTCCCAGGGTACTCACTGGCTTTTGTTCCATCCCCTGGGTACTGGCGATTGTTCCATTCCCAGGGTAATCTCTGGTTGTTGCTCCATCCCCTGGGTACTGGCTATTGTTCCATTTCCAGGGTACTCGCTGTTGCTCCATCCCTGGGTACTGGCTATTGTTCCATTCCCAGGGTACTCACTTGCTTTTGCTCTATCCCTGGATCCTGGCTATTGTTCCGTTCCCAGGGTACTCACTTGCTTTTGCTCCAGCCCCTGGGTACTGGCTATTGTTCCATTCCCAGGGTACTCACTGGCTATTGTTCCATTCCCAGGGTACTCACTGGCTATTTTTCCATTCCCAGGGGACTCACTGGTTTTTGCTCCATCCCCTGGGTACTGGCTATTGTTTTATTCCCAGGGTACTCACTGATTTTTGCTCCATCCCCTGGGTACTGGCTATTGTTCCATTCCCAGGGTAATCACTGGTTTTTGCTCCATCCCCTGGGTACTGGCTATTGTTCCATTCCCAGGTTACTCACTGGTTTTTGCTCCATCCCTTGGTACTGGCTATTGTTCCATTCCCAGGGTACTCACTGGTTTTTGCTCCATCCCTGGGTACTGGCTATTGTTCCATTCCCAGGGTACTTGCTTGCTTTTGCTCCATCCCCTGGGTACTGGCTATTGTTCCATTCCCAGGGTACTCACTGGCTATTGTTCTATTCCCAGGGTACTCACTGACTATTTTTCCATTCCCTGGGGACTCACTGACTGTTGTTCCATTCCCAGTGGACTCACTGGCTATTGTTCCATTCCCTGGGTACTCACTGGCTTTTGGTCCATTCCCTGGGTACTGGCTATTGTTCCATTCCCAGGGTACTGACTTGCTTTTGCTCCATCCCCTGGGTCCTGGCTATTGTTCCATTCCCAGGGTACTCACTGGCTTTTGCTCCATCCCCTAGGTACTGGCGATTGTTCCATTCCCAGGGTACTCACTGGCTTTTGCTCCATCCCCTGGGTACTGGCGATTGTTCCATTCCCAGGGTAATCTCTGGTTTTTGCTCCATCCCCTGGGTACTGGCTATTGTTCCATTTCCAGGGTACTCGCTGTTGCTCCATCCCTGGGTACTGGCTATTGTTCCATTCCCAGGGTACTGACTTGCTTTTCCTCCATCCCCTGGGTACTGGCTATTGTTCCATTTCCAGGGTATTCACTGGCATTGCTCCATTCCCAGGGTACTCACTGGCTTTTGCTTTATCCCCTGGGTACTCGCTATTGTTCCTTTCCGAGAGTACTCACTGGCTATTATTTCATTTCCAGGGTACTCACTGGCTTTTGCTCCATCCCCTGGGTACTGGCTATTTTTCCATTCCCTGGGTACTCACTGGCTATTTTTCCATTCCCAGGGGACTTTCTGACTGTTGTTCCATTCCCAGGGAACTCGCTGGTTTTTGCTCCATCCCTATGTACTGGCTATTGTTCCATTCCCAGGGTACTCACTTGCTTTTGCTCCATCCCCTGGGTACTGGCTATTGTTCCATTCCCAGGGGACTCACTGGCTATTGTTCCATTCCCAGGGTACTCACTGGCTATTTTTCCATTCCCAGGGGACTCACTGACTGTTGTTCCATTTCCAGCGGACTTGCTGGCTATTGTTCCATTCCCAGAGTACTTTCTTGCTTTTGCTCCATCCCCTGGGTACTGGCTATTGTTCCATTCCCAGGGTACTCACTGGCTATTGTTCTATTCCCAGGGTACTCACTGACTATTTTTCCATTCCCTGGGGACTCACTGACTGTTGTTCCATTCCCAGGGGACTCACTGGCTATTGTTCCATTCCCAGGGTACTCACTGGCTTTTGCTCCATCCCCTGGGTACTGGCTATTGTTCCATTCCCAGGGTACTGACTTGCTTTTGCTCCATCCCTTGGGTACTGGCTATTGTTCCATTCCCAGGTTACTCACTGGCTTTTGCTCCATCCCCTAGGTACTGGCGATTGTTCCATTCCCAGGGTACTCACTGGCTTTTGTTCCATCCCCTGGGTACTGGCGATTGTTCCATTCCCAGGGTAATCTCTGGTTTTTGCTCCATCCCCTGGGTACTGGCTATTGTTCCATTTCCAGGGTACTCGCTGTTGCTCCATCCTTGGGTACTGGCTATTGTTCCATTCCCATGGTACTGACTTGCTTTTGCTCCATCCCCTGGGTACTGGCTATTGTTCCATTCCCAGGTTACTCACTGGCTTTTGCTCCATCCCCTAAGTACTGGCGATTGTTCCATTCCCAGGGTACTCAAAGGTTTTTGCTCCATCCCCTGGGTACTGGCTATTGTTCCATTTCCAGTGTATTCACTGGCATTACTCCATTCCCAGAGTACTCGCTGGCTTTTGCTTTATCCCCTGGGTACTCGCTATTTTTCCTTTCCAAGAGTACTCACTGGCTATTGTTTCATTTCCAGGGTACTCACTGGCTTTTGCTCCATCTCCTGGGTACTGGCTATTTTTCCATTCCCAGGGTACTCACTGGCTATTTTTCCATTCCCAGGGGACTTTCTGACTGTTGTTCGATTCCCAGGGAACTCGCTGGTTTTCGCTCCATCCCTATGTACTGGCTATTGTTCCATTCCTAGGGTACTCACTGGCTATTGTTCCATTCCCAGGGTACTCTATGGCTATTTTTCCATTCCCATGGGACTCACTGGCTTTTGCTCCATCCCCTGGGCACTGGCTATTGTTCCATTCCCAGGGTAATCACTGGTTTTTGATCCATCCCTGGGTACTGGCTATTGTTCCATTCCTAGGGTACTCACTGGCTATTGTTCCATTCCCAGGGTACTCTATGGCTATTTTTCCATTGCCATGGGACTCACTGGCTTTTGCTCCATCCCCTGGGCACTGGCTATTGTTCCATTCCCAGGGTAATCACTGGTTTTTGCTCCATCCCCTGGGTACTGGCTATTGTTCCATTCTAAGGGTACTCACTGGTTTTTGCTCCATCCCTGGGTACTGGCTATTGTTCCATTCCCAGGGTACTCACTGGCTATTTTTCCATTCCCAGGGGACTTTCTGACTGTTGTTCCATTCCCAGGGAACTCGCTGGTTTTTGCTCCATCCCTATGTACTGGCTATTGTTCCATTCCCAGGGTACTCACTTGCTTTTGCTCCATCCCCTGGGTACTGGCCATTGTTCCATTCCCAGGGTACTCACTGGCTATTGTTCCATTCCCAGGGTACTCACTGGCTATTTTTCCATTCCCAGGGGACTCACTGACTGTTGTTCCATTTCCAGCGGACTTGCTGGCTATTGTTCCATTCCCAGGGTACTTTCTTGCTTTTGCTCCATCCCCTGGGTACTGGCTATTGTTCCATTCCCAGGGTACTCACTGGCTATTGTTCTATTCCCAGGGTACTCACTGACTATTTTTCCATTCCCTGGGGACTCACTGACTGTTGTTCCATTCCCAGGGGACTCACTGGCTATTGTTCCATTCCCAGGGTACTCACTGGCTTTTGCTCCATCCCCTGGGTACTGGCTATTGTTCCATTCCCAGGGTACTGACTTGCTTTTGCTCCATCCCTTGGGTACTGGCTATTGTTCCATTCCCAGGGTACTCACTGGCTTTTGCTCCATCCCCTAGGTACTGGCGATTGTTCCATTCCCAGGGTACTCACTGGCTTTTGTTCCATCCCCTGGGTACTGGCGATTGTTCCATTCCCAGGGTAATCTCTGGTTTTTGCTCCATCCCCTGGGTACTGGCTATTGTTCCATTTCCAGGGTACTCGCTGTTGCTCCATCCTTGGGTACTGGCTATTGTTCCATTCCCAGGGTACTGACTTGCTTTTGCTCCATCCCCTGGGTACTGGCTATTGTTCCATTCCCAGGTTACTCACTGGCTTTTGCTCCATCCCCTAAGTACTGGCGATTGTTCCATTCCCAGGGTACTCAAAGGTTTTTGCTCCATCCCCTGGGTACTGGCTATTGTTCCATTTCCAGTGTATTCACTGGCATTACTCCATTCCCAGAGTACTCGCTGGCTTTTGCTTTATCCCCTGGGTACTCGCTATTTTTCCTTTCCAAGAGTACTCACTGGCTATTGTTTCATTTCCAGGGTACTCACTGGCTTTTGCTCCATCTCCTGGGTACTGGCTATTTTTCCATTCCCAGGGTACTCACTGGCTATTGTTCCATTCCCAGGGTACTCACTTGCTTTTGCTCCATCACCTGGGTACTGGCTATTGTTCCATTCCTAGGGGACTCACTGGCTATTGTTCCATTCCCAGGGGACTCACTGGCTATTGTTCCATTCTCAGGGTACTCACTGGCTATTGTTCCATTCCTAGGGTACTCACTTGCTTTTGCTCTATCCATGTGTACTGGCTATTGTTCCATTCCCAGGGTACTTTCTTGCTTTTGCTCCATCCCCTGGGTACTGGCTATTGTTCCATTCCCAGGGTACTCACTGGCTATTGTTCCATTCCCAGGGTACTCTATGGCTATTTTTCCATTCCCATGGGACTCACTGGCTTTTGCTCCATCCCCTGGGCACTGGCTATTGTTCCATTCCCAGGGTAATCACTGGTTTTTGCTCCATCCCCTGGGTACTGGCTATTGTTCCATTCTAAGGGTACTCACTGGTTTTTGCTCCATCCCTGGGTACTGGCTATTGTTCCATTCCCAGGGTACTCACTGGTTTTTGCTCCATTCCTGGGTACTGGCTATTGTTCCATTCCCAGGGTACTCACTTGCTTTTGCTCTATCCCTGTGTACTGGCTATTGTTCCATTCCCAGGGTACTTGCTTGCTTTTGCTCCATCCCCTAGGTACTGGCTGTTGTTCCATTCCCAGGGTAATCACTGGCTATTGTTCCATTCCCGGGGGACTCACTGACTGTTGTTCCATTACCAGGGGACTCACTGGCTACTGTTCCATTCCCAGGGTACTGACTTGCTTTTGCTCCATCCTCTGGGTACTGGCTATTGTTCCATTCCCAGGGTACTCACTGGCTTTTGCTCCATCCCCTAGGTACTGGCGTTTGTTCCATCCCAGGGTACTCAATGGTTTTTGCTCCATCCCCTGGGTACTGGCTATTGTTCCATTTCCAGGGTATTCACTGGCATTGCTCCATTCCCAGGGTACTCACTGGCTTTTGCTTTATCCCCTGGGTACTTGCTATTGTTCGTTTCCCAGAGTACTCACTGGCTATTTTTACATTTCCAGGGTACTCACTGGCTTTTGCTCCATCCCCTGGGTACTGGCTATTGTTCCATTCCCAGGGTGCTCACTGGCTATTATTCCATTCCCAGGGTACTCACTGGCTATTTTTCCATTCCCAGGGGACTCACTGACTGTTGTTCCATTCCCATGGGACTCACTGGCTATTGTTCCATCCCCAGGGTACTCACTGGCTTTTGCTCCATCCCCTGGGTAGTGGCTATTGTTCCATTCCTAGGGTACTGACTTGCTTTTGCTCCATCCTCTGGGTACTGTCTGTTGTTCCATTCCCAGGGTACTCACTGGCTTTTGCTCCATCCCCTAGGTACTGGCGATTGTTCCATTCCCAGGGTACTCGCTGGCTTTTGCTCCATCCCCTGGGTACTGGCGATTGTTCCATTCCCAGGGTACTCACTGGTTTTTGCTATATCCCCTGGGTACTGGCTATTGTTCCATTTCCAGGGTACTGACTTGCTTTTGCTCCAACCCCTGGGTACTGGCTATTGTTCCATTCCCAGGGTACTCACTGGCTATTTTTCCATTCCCGGGGGACTCGCTGACTGTTGTTCGATTACCAGGGGACTCACTGGCTATTGTTCCATTCCCAGGGTACTCACTGGCTTTTGCTCCATCCCCTGGGTACAGGCTATTGTTCCATTCCCAGGGTACTGACTTGCTTTTGCTCCATCCCCTGGGTACTGGCTATTGTTCCATTCCCAGGGTACTCACTGGCTTTTGCTCCATCCCTGGGTACTGGCTATTGTTCCATTCCCAGGGTACTCACTGGTTTTTGCTCCATCCCTGGGTACTGGCTATTGTTCTATTCCCAGGGTACTCACTTGCTTTTGCTCTATCCCTGTGTACTGGCTATTGTTCCATTCCCAGGGTACTTTCTTGCTTTTGCTCCATCCCCTGGGTACTGGCTGTTGTTCCATTCCCAGGGTACTCACTGGCTATTGTTCCATTCCCAGGGTACTCACTGGCTATTTTTCCATTCCCGGGGGACTCACTGACTGTTGTTCCATTACCAGGGGACTCACAGGCTATTGTTCCATTCCCAGGGTACTGACTTGCTTTTGCTCCATCCTCTGGTTACTAGGTATTGTTCCATTCCCAGGGTACTCACTGGCTTTTGCTCCATCCCCTAGGTACTGGCGATTGTTCCATCCCAGGGTACTCAATGGTTTTTGCTCCATCCCCTGGGTACTGGCTATTGTTCCATTTCCAGGGTATTCGCTTGCATTGCTCCATTCCCAGGGTACTCACTGGCTTTTGCTTTATCCCCTGGGTACTTGCTATTGTTCGTTTCCCAGAGTACTCACTGGCTATTGTTACATTTCCAGGGTACTCACTGGCTTTTGCTCCATCCCCTGGCTACTGGCTATTGTTCCATTCCCAGGGTGCTCACTGGCTATTATTCCATTCCCAGGGTACTCACTGGCTATTTTTCCATTCCCAGGGGACTCACTGACTGTTGTTCCATTCCCAGGGGACTCACTGGCTATTGTTCCATTCCCAGGGTACTCACTGGCTTTTGCTCCATCACCTGGATACTGGCTATTGTTCCATTCCTAGGGTACTGACTTGCTTTTGCTCCATCCCCTTGGGTACTGGCTATTGTTCCATTCCCATGGTACTCACTGGCTTTTGCTTCATCCCCTAGGTACTGGCAATTGTTCCATTCCCAGGGTACTCGCTGGCTTTTGCTCCATCCCCTGGGTACTGGCGATTGTTCCATTCCCAGGGTACTCACTGGTTTTTGCTACATCCCCTGGGTACTGGCTATTGTTCCATTTCCAGGGTACTCGCTTTTGCTCCATCCCTGGGTACTGGCTATTGTTCCATTCCCAGGGTACTCACTGGCTATTTTTCCATTCCCAGGGGACTCACTGGCTTTTGTTCCATCCCTAGGTACTGGCTATCGTTCCATTCCCAGGGTACTCACTGGTGTTTGCTCCATCCCCTGGGTACTGGCTATTGTTCCATTCCCAGGGTACTCACTTGCTTTTGCTCCATCCCCTGGGTACTGGTTATTGTTCCATTCCCAGGGTACTCACTGGCTTCTGCTCAATCCCCTGGGTACTGGCTATTGTTCCATTTCCAGGGTACTCACTGGTTTTTGTTCCATTCCCTTTCCTAATTTATTTAAAGTTTGTTCTTGTCTTGTATTGATCGCTTGACATAAATCAACTATTCATGGTCAGTATGCTGCTAACTTGTTTTTGTTTCAGATTAGATGAACTTATGGATAATCTTGCCAAATTACCAGTAGTTGTTTGTGAGGGAAATTACGTTGTTGTGTCAAAAATATGTGGCTGTTGGTTGCGTTTGATGTGTGGTCGTTTGCAACAAATAATCTTATGTTAGAAACACTTAATGTATCTGCATTTTGGCCAGATAAAGCGAGTGGTCTCTGGCAAGGGGATCGTACAAGAGGGGGACTTATGTACCAATTTTTTTTTATTTACACAATTGTACTAAAAGAACCAAATCTTATGATTAATAATAACTCGAGTACCTCTTCTGGAAATTATCAACAGGACAATATTGAGCAAACATAATCATTCTAGGAATTATATTGGCACATTATTATTACAGCCTGACTGTAGGCCCTTTAAATAGTTTACTATCTGATTGTTTCCTCACATGGTAACTTATTTTTGTAGAGTAAATAGATTTCTGGCTTGACACTATTCACTCCTGTGGGGTTATTGAAGAAATAAAAGAGGAGACAAAGACAGAATTTCTACACCCTCCAGCTATCATTGTTTGTACAAGAATTGATGAGTGTGGTGCGCATGTAAGTGTTTTGAAAAAATATCATGCTATTTAACTGCATGTAAAGGCAATCGTAATTTAAAATATATTTGAGGAAATTTATGGTTATGTTGAACAAAAATAATGATATTCAACCAATTTTACTTGGAAATTAAAAGGTATTTGAAAATTTTAATGACCAAATTTGTATCAACCGCTATACATGTATTAAATTTTGGTGCACTTAATTAAAGAGTACTGTTTGTATATAATTTTTATGCCCCGCGTCCGTACGGATTTCCGTCTAGCTTTTCTCGGAAACCGTATATGAGGACAATTTGAAATTTGGCAGGGTGGTTCAGTATCACTAGTTGTACGTCCTAAGTGACTTTCAGACCTGTCAGACTACTACTTCCTGTTTGGGACTTCATTTGTTCAAACATATGTACGTCCGTCCGTATGAATTTCGGTCAAGCTTTTCTCAGAAACCGTACATGAGAACAATTTGAAATTTGGCAGGGTGGTTCAGTAATCACAACTTGTACGTCCAAAGCGATTTTCAGACCTGTTTGACAACTACTTCTTGTTTGGGACTTCATTTAGTGGGGGCATCTGTGTCCCATAGACACATTCTTCAATTTTTTTAATTTAATTTGCAATGAATTTAATGCTGTAATGACCAATTGAATAATAATAATAAAAAAATTAAAATTAGAATTAGTTATATTGTATAAGATGCTACTGACAATAAGACCAGTAAATATGACTACTAAATGAGAACTTGAGGAGCAAATGAAAATTGATGCTTGCATTTGCCTTTTTTTCTTCTTTTTAGCTGATGGAAAGAAAAAATGAGGTCCGTAAACAGCTACTCTCTGTATTAAAAAACGAACCTAAGAAAAAACATGTAAGAGAGATGTGTTTTGTTTCAAACACTGATTCAGCCGAAGAGGATTTTAATATTTTGCGGGACACAATTTTTAAGTATGGAAAGCAACTGAAAACATTTGCTGAAAAGTTACCATTAAAATGGATTCGTTTAGAGCAATCACTTGAGGTTTTACGAGAGGCTGGGTTGAACATATTATCTTGGCCTGATATTGTTAAACTATCTTCAAAATGTTCAATTGATAGTGAGGATGAAATTAAACTTTTCCTGAAATATCAGCATAAAGTTGGAGGAGTCATATATTTTGAAAGTTTAAAAGAATATATTATACTAAACCAAAAATGGTTAGCAAATGCATTTAGATGTCTTGTATCAGACAAATTTGATTCCAACCTGAAGCTGACTGACGAATGGAAAGCACTAGAAGACACAGGAAAGCTTGAGCACTCTCTGATTGTAAAACTCTTTGATAAAGAACCAGAACTTGACTTTAACAAACATAGTGGTCACATACTAAATGTAATGGAAATATTTAACATTATAGTAAAGCTAACAACTTTGACAGAAAATGGACAGAGACAAACTTTACCTACTTATTATTTGCCGTGTATGATCTCTGAGAAAGCTTCAGTTACAGATATCATTGATAAGTTTAATGCAAAGAAAGATAACTGTAAGCGCACACCATGGTTGTGTATCGAGTTTGATTTTATGCCGTTTGACTTTTTCAACCATATTTTGTGTTATTATATTGATAAATATGCAATCTGCACTGAACCACAAACTGACCAAATAGCTATTTATCATGGTATGGGAGTGTTCTTTCATGACAGTACCAAGTTCAGAAAATTTATTTTGTGTTTTTGTAAAAATACAATAGCACTACAGATATGGCAATGGAAAAATGTGAAGAAAGGAAGATGTAAAACAATGCTAGAAGAATTGTGGGGAGCAATTGAGAGAGTCAAAGAAAGATTTGAAACAAGGAGAGTATCATACACCGTAAAGTCGAAGTGCTCTGATGGCAACATACACATGTCTGCTGGTCGCCAGAGCTACAGTGAGTTACTGGATTTAGATGACTACTTCTGTGTAGAACATAGTGATTGTCATAAAACTCAAGATTTCTTTCAGACATGGTTTGAAGACTATACAGAGGTATGAAATCTTATTACTGTTTTCAGTCTCCTACTGGCATTGATGAATGGTACTAAAGGTTTGCACTCTGTACATCAATCCATTCGTCAGTCCGTCACACACGTTTCCCGTACTTTCTATGTTTACGCTTAGAGATATTGAGCTTACAGACAATCATGAGTTACAGATCAAGTTTGAATTGTGTCCAGTCCATTGATTTTTTACCAAATTATTGCCATTGGACTTGGATAATTACTTCAAAATAACAGTTTTCCATCCCTTCTTCTAAAAGCTTGAAGATATTGAGCTTATATTTGGTATATATTTCAATTAGGAGATAACTGTATTGTATTTGAAGATTTTCAAGAACTCGGAATCAGGATGTCTCTTAACAACATACACAAATTATAACTATATATGCTAAATGAGCAAGAACTCAAAATCAGGATGTCTCTTAGCAACATACACAAATTATAACTATATATGCTAAATGAGCAAGAACTCAAAATCAGGATATGTCTCTAAACAACATACATAAATTATAACTATATATGCTAAATGAGCAAGAACTCAAAATCAGGATATGTCTCTAAACAACATACATAAATTATAACTATATATGCTAAATAAACTTGATCAAGCTATTAATAATTTAATATTTCTACTTAAATGTTAACTTCCTCTTGGACAGATACTGTTTACATTCAGTTCACTTTTCCTTTACCATGTGTGTAACTTGTACAAACCTACATTTATATGTTCAGATTATACACAAATACTTGTAATAGAGAATGTTGATTTAAATATGTTGATAAATGTTGATTTTATTTTTTCTAGAAAGAAGATGTACCAGCAGGTAAGAAATTAAAAAGTCGGGAAGGTGAACATATATTTTAGACAACACATTATCAGAATAGTTTAAGATATATTGTTAATTTGCAGACAAGAAACTATTATTTCGTTTGTGTTGATTGCACATACCACAGCCAATAAATTTATTATTGTATCAAGTTATGTCTAAATGCTTTGAAGAATAATAATGATTCTTTGTATTTTTCTTGCCCAACACCAGAGGGAGTGTCAGGAGTGAGGTTGAAATGTCTGGTATTAACATTGTATACAGCAGCAAATCATACTATCCCAGATGAATACAGTTATTGAAATATTGTTCTGAGGCTGTCATGGTCCAGAAATGAACTTAGTCTAAAAGTTTATTCCTATATTGTTGACAATATCTGACATTTTGTTTGTATTTTACAGACATTCAAGATAGCAGATTTAAACAGAAGTAAGTAAAGAATTGAAATGCTAAAACAGTTCATATCAGGTCGTTTTCATATTGGTCTCAATTTGAGCAATAATGACATTGATTTCCAAACGAAGGTCGGGTCAAGGTCACATGTAAAAAATGTTAGTAAGGGGCCTCGGTGGCCGAGTGGTTAAGGTAGATCACGTGGTCTATCAACACTGAGGTTGCAGGTTCGAGTCTCACTGCGGGCAGGGTGTACTCGACTCCAATCTTAATTGACAAGGATTGCCAGTTTTCCTACCGAAGCTCGGGGGTTCTCTCCAGGTACTCAGGTTTCCTTGTCAATAAAAACTGGACGCCATGGTATAGCTGAAAAGTTGCTGAAAGTGGCGTTAAACAATACTAAAACAAACATTCAAACAATCTTTATGACTTACCATTTTTAGTCAGTAACAATGAACAGGTTACAACAAAAGTAAAATTTAGGTAACCAAATTACAATGCAAACATGTTTCACCACTTTATCTATTATGTAGATCAAGGGCTCATTCATGTATTGTGACATGGACGAGGTCAGTAGTAAATACCTTAGAGGGGGTCTAGGACAATTGCACCATGGACAATTGTTCCCTTATGATAACTGCTTCCTGTACAATTGCCCTTTTATGGCAACTTCCCAACCCTGGACAATTGACCTTTATGACAACTCCCCGGAGGATAATTGCCCACTTGTGACAACTGCCCCATGCACAATTGCCCCTTATGCTAACTGACGCTGGAAAATTGCCTCCTTATGACAATTGTCCCTAACTGACCCTGGACAATTTCCCCCTTATGACAACTGCTCCATGGACAATTGCCCCTTACGATAACTGACCCTAGGCAATTGCCTCCTTTTGACAGTTGTCCCCTTATGACAATTGCCCGCAGAAGAAACTACCCCTGGACAATTGTCCATTTATGACAACTGCCCCTGGATAATTTCCCCTTAATATGACAACTTCCCCACTCTGGACAATTGACCTTTATGGCAACTCCCCTACCCCCCCCCCAGGACAATTGCCCCTTATGAATGATAACTGACCCTGGAAAATTGTCTCCTTATAATAATTGCCCCCTTTTGACAACTGCCCCAAGACAATTGCCCCTTAAGGAACTGCCCCCCTGGACGATTGTCCTCATATGAAAACTGGCCCTGACTATTGTCCCCTTATGATAACTGCCCCTGGACAAGTGTTCTCTTATGAAAATTGCCTTTTGTGAGGTGGGGTCTGGGACAATTGCACCACGGATAACTGTCCCATAACAATTTGCCACCGGACAATTGTTCCCTTATGGTAACTGCTTTCTGTACAATTGCCCCTTTATGGCAATTTCCCCACCCAGGACAATTGCCTCCTTATGATAACTGCCCCTGGACAAATACCCCTTATGACAACTGCACCATGCACAATTGCCCCCTTATCACAACTACCCCATGGACAATTGCCCTTTATGATAACTGACCCTTTAAAATTGCCTCCTAATGGCAATTGTCACCATATGACAACTGGCCCCTGACTATTGTCCACTTGTGACAACTCCCTTGGACAATTCCCCCCTTATGACAACTCCACCTCCTCCCTTGGGGCAATCGCCCCTTATGACAATTGCCCATTATGACAGCTCCCCCTGAACAAATTGTCCCCTTATAAAAATTGCCCTTTGGGACAATTAATTGCCCCATTATGACAACTCCCCCAGGACAACTGCCCCCAGACAATTGCCTCCTTATGATAACTCCCCAGGACAATTGCCCCTTATGACAACTGCCCCCATATGACTACTCCACCCCCTCCCTGGTAACTGCCCTCGGAAAATTGCTCTCTTATGACAATTGCCCCTGATGACAGCTCCCCATTATGAAAATTGCCCTTTGTGACACACTTTCCCCCACCACATTGGGACAATTAATTGCCCCATTGACAATTTCCCCTTATGATAACCATCCCTGACTATTGTCCCCTTATGACAACTGCCTCTGGACAATTTACCCTTTGTGACTCATCCCCCTCCCTTTTGCCCCTTATGACAACTACCCTTGGACAATTGCTCCCTTATGGCAATTGCCCCTTATGAAAATTGACTTTCGTTACACTTTCCCCCTTTGGGAAAATTAATTGCTCCTTATGACAATTCAATTGTCCCTTTATGGCCCACCCTGGACAATTGACCTTTATGACAGCTCCCCCGCCAGGACAATTGCCCTCTTGTGACAACTGCCCAATGCACAATTGCCCCTTATGACAACTGCTTCATGGACAATGGCCCCTTATGATAACTGACCCTGGACAATTGTCCCCATATGACAACTGGACACTGACTGTTGTCCCCTTATGACAACTGCCCCTGGACAATTTTTCACTTATGACAACTACCCTTAGACAATTGCTCCCTTGTGGCAATTGCCCCTTATGACAGCTCCCCCTGGACTAGTGTCCTCTTATGAAAATTGCCTTTTGTGACACTTTCCCCCTTTGGGACCATTAATTGCCCTTTTATGACAACTGCTCCCTGTAGAATTGCCCCTTTATGGCAACTTCCCAACCCTGTACAATTGACCTTTATGACAACCCCACCCCACCCCCCAGGACAATTACCCCTTGTGACAACGGCCTCTGAATTACCCCTTATGACAACTACCCCATGCACAATTGCCCCCTTATGACAACTCCATCCCTCACTGGGCAATTACCCCTCATGGCAAGGGATAATTACTCCCTTTTGACAATTGCCCCTTATGACAGCTCCCCCTGGACAATTGTCCCCTTGTGAAAATAGCCCTTGAGACACTTCCCCCTTTGGAACAATAAATTGTCCCATTATGACAACTCCCGCAAGACAAATACCCCCTTGTGACAACTGCCCCCAGACAATTGCCTCCTTATGATAACTCCCCTGGTCAACTGCCCCATGCACAATTTCCCCCTTATGACAACTGCCCAAGACAATTGCCCCTTATGGAAATTGCCCTTTGTGACACTCCTCCCTTAAGGACAATTAATTGTCCCATTATGACAACTCCCCCAGGACTATAGCCCCCTTGTGACAACTCCCCCTGGACAATTGCACACTTATGACAACTCCCCCTGGACAATTGCCCCATTATGACAACTGCCCCATGGACAATTGCACACTTATGACAACTCCCCCTGGACAATTGCACACTTATGACAACTCCCCCTGGACAATTGCACACTTATGACAACTCCCCCTGGACAATTGCACACTTATGACAACTCCCCCTGGACAATTGCCCCATTATGACAACTGCCCCATGGACAATTGCCCCCTTGTGACAACTCCCCCTGGACAATTGCACACTTATGACAACTCCCCCAGGACAATTGCCCCCTTGTGACAACTCCCCCTGGACAATTGCACACTTATGACAACTCCCCCAGGACAATTGCCCCATTATGACAACTGCCCCATGGACAATTGCACACTTATGACAACTCCCCCTGGACAATTGCCCCATTATGACAACTGCCCCATGGACAATTGCCCCCTTGTGACAACTCCCCCTGGACAATTGCCCCCTTATGACAACTCCCCCAGGACAATTGCCCCCTTGTGACAACTCCCCCTGGACAATTGCACACTTATGACAACTCCCCCAGGACTATTGCCCCCTTGTGACAACTCCCCCAGGACTATTGCCCCCTTGTGACAACTCCCCCAGGACTATTGCCCCCTTGTGACAACTCCCCCTGGACTATTGCCCCCTTGTGACAACTCCCCCTGGACTATTGCCCCCTTATGACAGCTCCCCCTGGACAATTGTCCCCTTGTGAAAATAACCCTTGAGACACTACCCCCCTTTGGGACAATAAATTGTCCCATTATGACAACTCCCCCTGGACAATTGCACACTTACGACAACTTACTGGGTGTGACATAGTAAGTACCTCACAGTTGGTCACATGGACAGATTTGTATATAAAACCTGTCCATGTGACTGCCTATAAGGAACATAACGGCTGATTCGTTAACTTGACCTCTGTCATTATTACAAACATCCTATTTACAAGTCCCCACTCCTGAGGACGATTTTTTAACATTTTTATGACCTCACAAGTTTTGAATATTTAATTATTCAAGTTAGTATAGTGTAATTTATTGACATTAATCATGAAGTCATCTCTGTGTCAGGACTATAACTATCAACACATGGAACTAAATATGTTACATTAAATGTCTATTTCATTGTAGACTTTCAGTGTTAATACCACACAAGTTTAAAGATTCAAGTTGTCATCTTGTGACCTATTTAAATGCAGACATTGTAACTAACACACAGGTTTAAGCATTCAAGTTGTCATCATGTGACCTATTTAAATACAGACATATTGTGACTGTTATTTTATTATGATTGTGCACAATAATAGCTGGATTCATTAGGATATTACATTTATATAAATTAATGCTGATTTGAGGTCATCCTTTGATCTATTTGAATGGAGAGAACACAACAAGGTGTTTTGTTTACTTTATATAATTTAAAGTTTAATTGTTTTTTTATGTCCGAATTATGATATTACATTTTTATAAATCCTTTACAGGTGTTATGTCTGTGACAAGGAACCATCTGTATACTGGTGTCATGGCTGTCAGAGATCTATGTGTCAGGACTGTAACAAAGTACACAGGGAATCAGATGATACTAAACATCACATTGTACAACATGTACAGGACATGTATTCACTGGATTATAACTTCAAGGTCAATGTAGAGATGATCTGGGATATAAAGGTGTTACATGATGATGTGTTAGTTATAGCTGATTCCTTTGGTAATCAATTAGTAACATGTGATATAACAGGACAACAACAACATACCATTCCATTACATGGTGTACCATGGTGTATAGCTGTAGCAGACAGCAACACTGTAGCTGTTACATTATTTTTTACTGAAACTGTAGTGATAGTAGATGTCAGACAGAGACAAGTTATGCAACGTATTAATGTGAAGGTGGGGTGTTATGGTATCATGTACAGAGATAACCAGCTGTTTGTAAGCTGTGATGATAGAACAATAAAGGTAATGAACATGTCGGGGAAGATAACACATACAATACCAGTGGGTGTATGGCATGAGTATATCTGTTGTGGTGGTGAGGCAGGACGTATCTACTATACTGACCAAGATAAGTTGTGCTGTAGTGATACAGTGGGGAACACTTTGTTTACATTTACTGATCCTAACATGAGAAGACCAGAAGGAATTACAATAGATGATGAAGGACATGTACTTGTTATATGTTATGGGTCTAAAAATGTACTCAGGATTAGTCCTGATGGTAAACAGAGTCAGGTTATTATTACACAGATACCACAATTTGATCGCTATCCATACATATGTTATAATTCACTGTCTAAATCTGTTGTTATTGGTCGTCATGACAATGTTTATGTTTATAAGAAAGTATAAATAATCCACATTACAGTATATTCTGATTGACACCAGGAAGTGATCATGTAGTTTACATATGTCTGACTTATCTGTTGTTATTGATCACAGGATGTAAACAATGTGTATCAATGTATTAAATTACTACATGTAATGTGAACTATAAATCATGTCAAATATTGTGAAAATGTAAAGAATTAGTTAAAGATAATATTCTGTCTAATGAACTCTTAAATAAATGTCAAATATAGCATGAAAGCAGACATGACATGTTTAGAATTTTTGACCTAGTAACCTAAATATCTATAATTAGACATGTTATATAAATAGTTACTATTTAAAGGTAATGTCAATTTCTGTGTATTTTTTTGTAATCAATATAATTACTCTGTTAAATAATTTTCACATAAACAGGTCCTAGTAATGATTGATAATTGTTCGACTTGTCCTTGAATGTAAACAATTTTAATGTATATTTTAATTAAAATTACAAGTCAAAAATTTATTTACAGTACATGTATCCTATTCACTGACTTGGTTATATTTGTGTATTTTAATGACAAGTCAACAATTTATTTACAGTACATGTATCATATTCACTGACTTGGTTATATTTGTGTATTTTAATGACAAGTCAACAATTTATTTACAGTACATGTAACATATTCACTGACTTGGTTATATTTGTGTATTCTAATGACAAGTCAACAATTTATTTACAGTACATGTATCATATTCACAGACTGGTTATAACATCAGGTATTTTACTTTCTATGTGTATTAGTGATACCTTGTAATATAAATAGTTACAAAATAAAAATAATGTCAGTTATTTTGTATTCTTTTGTAATCAATATGATTACTCTCTCTGTTAAATGATTTACTTGAAATAAAATATGCACATGAAATGATTAAAATAATTGATTAGTTATTCACAAACGTGGTTTTTCAATTATGTTATTCCCAAACGTGGTTTTTAAATTGTATTTTTTAAAAGACTAGACTGTGTACGGTGACACCTGTCCCTGTGGGATGATATATCTCATTGTGATATGTGTCAGTGTGATGTCATGTGAGATAATATTACTCCAAGTGACATGTCTGAGATGACGTGTGGAATGTGCCAGAGTTGAGTGTTTGTGAGAGATGATGTGTCCTTGAGATACGTGTGATGTAAATTATATCTTTTAGGTGACTTTATAGATGACATGTGTCCTTGAGATACGTGTGATGTAAATTATATCTTTTAGGTGACTTTATAGAGGACATGTGTCCTTTAGATACATGTGATGTAAATTATATCTTTTAGGTGAAATTGACTTTGTGAGAGGACATATGTTAGAGTGAAATGTTTTATGTATATAAAATAAATAAAATGTGTCTTGTGATAGCATGTCACTAGCTTCTATGATATTTGTGAAGCAACATGTGTTTGTGAGAGATCTGTACACGCTCCATAACAACATTCTTGTTTAATGCCCGTGTTGCAGGTAATTGGATGCCAGATATTAAACAATGGAGAGTCTATAGGACATCGCAATGTGAAAGTTGTTGGTTTAAGGAAGAAATAGGTATTTTCATGCGTTTCAAGGAAAACTCTGGTAAGTTTTTGGGGTTTTATTTTTGTCTTCTGCTGAGCTCCACTCAAGAAAAGACATACAAATTTATCTTTCATGGAAGATAACCCAGTTCTTCCCAGAAACATATGTAATAACCAATTATTGATTACCATACACTGACCTCATAAACAGGTTTAATACTGATTACCATACAACTGACCATATAAACAGGTTTAATACTGATTACCATACAACTGACCATATAAACAGGTATAATACTGATTACCATGCAAGTGACCACATACACAGGTGTTATACTGATGACCATACAACTGACCATCTAAACAGGTCTAATAATGAATAGCATACAAATGATCACATAAACAGGTCATACTGATTACCAGACAACTAACCGCATAAACAGGTCTAATACCATACAAGTGACCACATAAACAGTTCTAATAGTGATTATCATAAAACTGACCACATAAACAGTTCTAATACTGATTAACAGACAACTAACCGCATAAACAGGTCTTATACTGATTATCATACAAGTGACCACACAAACAGGTCTAATGCTGATTACCATACAAATGATCACATAAACAGGTTTTATACTGATTACCATACAGTTGATCACATAAACAGTTCTAATACTGATTTCCATACAACTGACCACATAAACAGGTCTAATACTGATTACAACACAACTAACCGCATAAACAGGTCTTATACTGATTATCATACAAGTGACCACACAAACAGGTCTAATGCTGATTACCATACAAATGATCACATAAACAGGTTTTATACTGATTACCATACAGTTGATCACATAAACAGTTCTAATACTGATTTCCATACAACTGACCACATAAACAGGTCTAATACTGATTACAAAACAACTAACCGCATAAACAGGTCTAATACTGATTACCAGACAACTAACTGCATAAACAGGTCTAATACTGATTACCATACAAGTGACCACATAAACAGGTCTAATACTGATTACCATACAACTGACCACATAAACAGGTCTAATACTGATTACCAGACAACTAACCGCATAAACAGGTCTAATACTGATTACCATACAAGTGACCACATAAACAGGTCTAATTCTGATTACCATACAAGTGGCCACATAAACAAGCCTAATACTGATTTCTACACAACTGACCACATACAGTTGGGTGCAGTCCTAACATAACATGCTAGTTAACTTGTAAAGCAGAGATTCTGACTGCTTTAAGTTAACTTCGAGCAGAGAATTTGACTGGTTTTAGCAGAGATTTTGACAACCCAAGTTAACTTGGGCTGTTCTTTTGACAATTTTATTTTATACAATATATTTCTGTCCATTTGACAATTTGTTGACAATTTCTGTCCACTGGACATTTTTGTTCTTTTGACAATTTTTGTCCACTGGACTTTTTTTTTCTTTTGACAATTTCTGTCCTCTGGACAATTTTTTTTCTTTGGACAATTTTGTCACGTGACAAATTTGTCAACAGGACATTTTTTGTTCTGACAATTTTGTCCACTGGACATTTTTTATTTTGGAAATTTATATCCACTTGTCAACTTACTAACCTTTCGACTGCACTTTAAACCACTTTTAACTTTTACCTTTTTAATGTTTTTTGACAATTTTTTTTACGAATGACCGACTGGTTGTACCGTACGTCCATTTATTTTATCTGCGCGTTGTCGGAATGAAAAGTATACGAAAGATGAAAATCAAATCCTTTGTCGTTTATTAAAATCCTACTACCAAAAAAAACCAATCGATAAAATACAAAATTAGTTAATGAAAGAATTTTACATTGAAGATTTGTTTGCTATTTACGTGTTTCTGAAGGATATCATATCAACAAAAATGTTTTAAATCTTACGGCTCGGATACATATTACTTATAATTATTGCGCCGTTGTTTCCTTTAATAAATTAATGTATAGTCCAATAAAGTGAGTCATATCTTTGTTATATAAATATCTATCAATCAAGCAATTCTTCGATATTATAATATAAATTACAACTCTTGAACTTGGCATTCAGTCAAAATATAAATTAAGTCTACATGTATCCAATTGAAAGTACATTGCAATATCCAAAATGTGTTATAATAATAAAAAAAGGTTAAAAATCTATGAGAGTTCTGTATTTTAACCACTAAATCTTATATTAAGTACACAACAATTTAACAATAATGTAAAATATCTTATATTTACAATGGTAAAACCCACATTTTGGTTGCATCTTGTGGGTATCAGGAATAATTTTATATGTAAAATATGGTTTAAATTCAATCACTAATATCCCCTGAGTGATTTTATACATAAAAGTATGGTTTTTACTTTTATAGCTCAGGTCTCAGGATTGATATTATATGTAAAATATAGTATATTTTTTCCATCACTATGGTCGCAGGAATGATTTTATATGCGAAATATGGTTTTTAATTGCATCGCTAAAGTCTCAAGATTGATTTTATATGTTAAATATGGATTTTAATTGCATGGCTTAGGTCTCCAGAGTGATTTTATATGTGAGATATTGTTTTTTATGGCATTACCAAGGCTTCAGGAATGATTTTATATATGAAATATGGTTTCTAGTTGCATTGCTAAAGTCTCGAGATTGATTTTATATGTTAAATATGGATTTTAATTGCATAGCTTAAGTCTCCAGAGTGATTTTATGTGTGAGATATTGTTTTTTATGGCATAACCAAGGCTACAGGAATGATTTTATATGTGAAATATGGTTTCTAGTTGCACTGCTAAAATCTCGAGATTGGTTTTATATGTTAAATATGGATTGTAATTGCATCGCTTAGGTCTCCAGAGTGATTTTATATGTGAGATATTGTTTTTTATGGCATTACCAAGGCTTCAGAAGATTTTATATGTGAAATATGGTTTCTAGTTGCATTGCTAAAG
Source organism: Limnoperna fortunei (assembly GCA_944474755.1). Taxonomy (NCBI): domain Eukaryota; kingdom Metazoa; phylum Mollusca; class Bivalvia; order Mytilida; family Modiolidae; genus Limnoperna; species Limnoperna fortunei. The sequence goes on along the minus strand of OX104115.1, from coordinate 728,546 downwards.
TGTCGAGATTGATTTTATATGTAAAATATGGATTTTAATTGCATCGCTTAGGTCTCCAGAGTGATTTTATATGTGAGATATTGTTTTTTATGGCATAACCAAGTCGTCAGGATTGATTTTATATGTGAAATATGGTTTCTAGTTGCATTGCTAAAGTCTCGAGATTGATTTTATATGTAAAATATGGATTTTAATTGCATCACTTAGGTCTCCAGAGTGATTTTATATGTGACATATGATTTTTGATTACATTGCTAAAGTCTTATTAGTGATTTTATATGTTAAATATATTTTTTAATTGTATTGCCAAGGTTTCAGGATTTATTTATGTACAGAATATAGTTTCAATTCCATCAATATGGTCTCAGGATTGATTTTATATGTAAAATATGGTTTGGAATTGCATGGCTAAGGTCTCCAGAGTGACTTTATATGTGAAATATAGTTTTTAATTTCATTGCTACAGTGTCATTAGTGATTTTGTATGTTAAATATTGTTTTTCAATTACATCACTTAGGCCTCCAGAGTGATTTTATATGTGAAATATGGTTTTTGATTATATTGCTTTAGTCTCATTAGAGATTTTATATGTTAAATATAGATATTAATTGTATTTTAAAAGTTTCAGGATTGATTTTATATGTGAATTATAGTTTTTTAATTCCATCACTAAAGTGTCAGGATTGATTTTATATGTTGAATATTTTGTTTTTATGGTATTGCCAAGGTTTCAGGATTGAATTTATATGCAAAATATGGTTTTAATTGCATGGCTAAGGTCTTTAGAGTAACTTTATATGTGAAATATAGTTTTTAATTGCATAGCTTTAGTTTCTTTAGTGATTTTATATCTAAAATAGTCTTATTAATCACATGGCTAAGGTCTGCAGAGTAACTTTATATGTGGAATATGGTTTAAATTGCATTGCTATAGTCTCCTGATTGATTTTATATGTTAAATATAGTTTATATTTGCATTATAAATGTCTCAGGATTAATTTCATATGTGAAATATGGTTATTAATTGTATTGCTATGGGATCAGGATTGATTTTATATGTGAAATAGGGTTTTCAATGCATCGCTTAAAAGGCTGTCTATTTTAAAAAGGGAAAATCCATTTTATTCCCTTTTCCCTTGTAAACCTCAACTGTAAGCATTTATTTTATAATACTGCAAAAACTGTAGCCATTTTTAACTTTTATTCAACAAACAAATATATATACAACAAAATTTCACATCATAAACACTAAATACAAGCTCACTTTATAAAATGTGTACATTTGCACAATTTCGGGAAAGTTCCCGAAACAAATAAAAATCTAACAGTTTGCTTACTCTTGAGAATCATACAATTTAAAATGTTTCGGGAAAAATCCCGAACAATCTTTTCAAATATATCGCTACATTTCTACAAAATTTTAAGAATAAAATATTTCGGGAAAAATCCCGAAACAAGTCCAAATCCTACAGTTTGCTTACTCTTGACAATAATACTATTTAAAATGTTTCGGGAAAAATCCCGAACAATCTTTTCAAATATATCGCTACATTTCTACAAAATTTTAAGAATAAAACATTTCGGGAAAAATCCCGAAACTTGTAAAAATCAAACAGTTTGCTTACTCTTCACAATCATACCATTTAAAATGTTTCGGGGAAATTCCCGAAAACATCCTAACAAATATATCACTACATGTACATTTCTACAAAATATTAAGGAGAACAAAATGTTTTCAGAAAGATCCCGAAACAAGTCAAAATCTAACACTTTTCTAACTCTTGACAATCATACCATTTAAAATGTTTCGGGAAATATCCCGAAAAATCTTATCAAATATATCACTATTTTTCTACAACATTTTTAAGGAAAAAATCGTTTTTAAGAAAGTTCCCGAAGCAAGTCAAAATCCAAGGCTTTGCTGACTCTTGACAATCAAAACATTTAAAACACTTTCGGAAAGTACATGAAATTAATCTTTTCAAATGTATCAATACATTTCTACAAATTTTGAGTAAAGATAATAGTTTCAGGCAAGTCAAAATCAAACATTTAACCTACCCTTGACACACGTACCATTTAACAGTTCTGGAAATTTTCCAAATAAATCTGATCTAATATATCATATTTCTTGAAAATTAGAAAAAAAAGTGGTTTCAGAATGGTTCTGACTCATATGTTTCTTGCATAACCTTAAAAACTTAGCATATAGAATTTCAGAAAAATTAGAAAAAAAAGGCTACTTTATTTCATTATGTTTCTTACAGACTTACAATAGGTAGGGAAATGCAAAATAATAACTTTCATACATTTTCTTTTGAAGATGCAATTTTTGTCATACAATACATATGATTGTTGAAAATAACACAACTGTCACAATGTTAGGTAAAAATTGTCTGAAACATTGAAACAAATTCACAAATCACTCAACAAGTATTTTACTCAGTTTTAAAATAGTTTAGTATGGAAGCCCAAAGGAGCATTTCTTTTATATTATAAAAATCTATGTACAGAATTTGTGATGAAGAATAAAATAAAATACCTAAAACTTAAGCCCTTGATTAAAAATACATTAAAAAATGTGACAGTGGTGGTGACTACATTGTAATTAAAAGAAAATATACACAACATATAGACATAATACAACTTTTTTGACCGGAACTAAGACTTAGAAGACCTTATAAGTTTTAGTGTGGAATCAGACTTTTTTAACCTCCATAGTAATTAAAAATCTGATCAAAATAAACAGGTGTGGACACAGAAAATTTCTGGCCTGCATTCTGCATCAGTAATGAAAAAAAAAAACTCATGCCAATATGTATAAACCTCTAAATGGTCATCATTTAAAATATGAAATGCAAGGTTACAGAGAAACTGACCTAAATCAAAAACTTACATGTAGTCATTGTAAAATTGAGGTCAAGGTCAGGTGACAACTGCAACCTATATACCAAATATTGTCATCCTTCCATTCAAAGTTACATAGAAACTGCACTTAGCCAAAAAACTTTAACATAGCCACTGGACCCTGAAGAGGTCAAGGTCAGGTAACACCTACCAGATATTCATGTACTAATTCATCAGCAATCTATATACATAGGTTCTGGACCGTGAAAAAGAGGTCAAGATCAGGTGACAGGAGACTGATTGGTAAGAAGCATCTTTGGACCAAATGTGATGGACCTAGGGCTTTAGCTTACAAAGATATCAAGCAAAATGTCAAGTTTTAATACCACCCCCCCACTTGATTCCCATATATATATGTTTCGTCTCCAGTAACTATCATCACAGGTGAGACAAATACTGTTCACCACAGATCTCTAAAACAAAATAACTAATCAACAATTTTTTTGTTTGAGGAAATTTACCCTTAAATGTAGTATTTAATAAAGTCTTAATTCACAAAATTAAATGCAAAAAACTTCTGGTCTTAAGATGTTCAGAAAAAAGCTATATCAAAGTGAATACAACCTTGTCTGCCTTACTGCTATATTTCAAACCACAAAATTTAATGCTACATGACTGAAAGTTACTGCAAGTAATATTTTTCGATGCTTCAGCTATGTACAGCAAATGGAAAGTGATTAATATATTCCATAAATATGTAAGAAATATATCTAAATTAAGATTCAATAATGATCTGCACACCAAAAATTACAAACAAATAGTTTAACAAATATTTCACTAATGTCTTTGAAAATGTTTAGAAAAATCAAATGGTACCGCCACAAAAGTTTGAAAAATAGTCCTCTAATTCATAACAAGAATATAACTTTACTTTTTCTTTTTGTTGTTGGTATCCTTCCTTGTTTTCTTTGTTTTTGTTCCTTTCTTATCTGTAACAAAGTGCATAAAGCATAAGTACAATACTTGATAAAATAGCTATAAAACTGTTGTAAAGAGTTATAATTTAATCTATTATTACAAAAAACAAAAACAAAACAAAAGAACAAGAAAATGTGCCTTGGCCACACCCAATCTCTCTTCAGTCAAGTATGAAATATTTGGCACAGCCTTAACGAAATTTGCCAGTGAAGAAGTCTCATCATGTTGTAACTGTGTATATATATCAAGTTTCATGATTATGGGCAGTTAAAGGTTCCAGCAATGGAAAACCTAATGTGGGATGCACAGTTGAATTGACGGACAAACGAACCGAAAATATGTCTACTGAAATTTTGTAGTCAGGACATACAAAAACTAAAAAAAAATTCCAACAATCGAACATATTTTTTTCAGCAGGAATATTTAAACACCCATTTTTTTCTAGGGCCCTATGCTTAAAATGTGAGCTAGCTTTGCTTGAAAATAAAGCAAAGGATTATCCATTCCAAAACTAGTAAGCTGTGAGCTACTGCTCTCTCAGTATACCCCAGCTATACACATCATTTAATTGACTGAGTCGGTAAACAGGAAGTAAATATGCAACGGACCTGAAATCGGTAATCGCAATATAGGACCACATGGTAATGTCACATATTATCAAAATTTTCAGTGGTTGTGGTAAGAAGAAAAATGTAACGAAAGTTATGTTACGAACCAAGTATACCCCTTCTTTTTCGAATAATTAGTGTTATTAAAATTCTCTCTGTTAACTGAGATAGGACTAAAATGTACAAAGCGTACGGTAGATGTTAAGAAAGGATTCTTAAAAATATAAATCACTAAAGTGGATAATTTATCCCAGTGATCGAAAAATAAAACATATTATTAAAAATACCTTTTGCCACACTTTTTCTCTTCCTCACTGTTACAATCACCTGTATAAATATATTTTGTTTTTATTTATTGAAAATATGCCAAAATACCTGATATTTAAACATATCACATGCATATTTAGCTATAAATTTCTTATATAAATTTAATTCTATTTCTAAGACCATTTGTGTACATGTAAAAAATAAAAAATATTACGTTGCACACAAAATATAATTATTTCATGCAAACAACTTTAAAAGTTGTTTGCATGAAATAATTATTGTGCTCACAAAATATTATCTGGTGGGGACAAAATGTTCAACTGTGGGTATTGCCTCTTATACAGGAAAGGTTTCAGTTGGTCTGCTATATTATAGAGGTTTCAGTTGGTCTGCTATATTTATTCTATAAACATATACCAGTGCATGTACCTTGTTTCAACGATCTGTTTTGAATAATACAATCAAAAACATGTACCAATGTTCCTTTGCCTGTGTCAAATCAAGTCTTTATATATTTGTTCCCACAAGTAGCTGCCTTTGGCTTTGGCATACATCTTTCCATTATCATTTCTTTGCCTTTTTACATTCAATCTGACAAAAAAATAACAACATTTTCAAGTTAATACAAAATGATTACAGGTATTGAGATTTTTTAACCATTAATAACCTACCTGAATTAAACACAGACTGTACATTGTTTATATATCTATGGTTGTACTTTGAAGAATAGAAATAGGACCAAATTTATGTATGCTTATAAAATCAACAAAATCACTTAAAAATTAAAAACTGTTGCCATGGTTTCTGTACCATTTATTTTAATATATATTTTGCAACTGAGTTGAAAGTTTTCACAGATTCTCATTAAATTTGAGAAGTTTTAAATTTATATAAACATGTAAACCTAGAAGTCAAATAAGAAAACTATTCCTATTTCCTATTATCTCCTCATTATGAAGAAGGAACAGCCATTAATTTGAACAAATTTGAATTCTTTTTATCATGGCTTTTGTTGAAATTCTCAGAAATTGAAATTAGCTCAAAAGTACCTAAAAATCGTCATTCAAGGGCAATAACTCCTACAAGAAGCCAATACAAAACTTCACACTAATAGCAACTATTGTAGACTTAATGTGCTGATGATCAATTTGAAGTAACGGTTTTCTCAGATAGCTATTATAATTTTGAGTTATGATCAAAAACATGTGTTGACACCCATGTTCTATTTTTAGTAACAGCGGCCATCTTTGTTTGTTGATCAACACCCTGGGTACAAATTTGAAACTAGGAACCCTAAGGATGATTGTGGCTAAGTTTGAAAAAAATTGGCCCAGTGGTTTCAGAGGAGAAGATTTTTGAAAAAGTTTACGACGAACGACAGATGCCAAGTGATAGCAAAAGCGAAAAAATTGGGACTTAAAATAGAATCTTTTCATTGGTTTTATATTGTCATAAAATCACGTAAATTCAGTAAAATGAAAAAATTACACAAAATCTTGACTTTTTAACTTGTAGTTGTTTTTTTTTTAAACTAGTCAAATAAAGTTTGGACTTGTGATACCTAGCAGGTCTAAGTCTGAAGAAGTAGTCGAAAATGTTTATGGCACAGACTGCCTCTTGCAATGAATTTTAAGGGATTAAAAAAATGTAAATACATGAATACAGTTCATAATTGTGTGAACTGATTTAGCCTTATATTCATTAACAGTTCATGAATGGTTCATATATTCATGGCAGGGATGTTTTAATATTTCACACTTTGGATATCAGAAAAGACAAACAGTAAAACAAAACAAAAAATGTCTGCAACTTCAAGATAAGAAAGCAAATTTCAAAACTCCTTCAGAAATGCATGTATTTAAATCAGTCTGTGAAAAAATAGGTACTGTGCATAAGCAAGAATATGAGTTGTGTATCTGGCAGACAGAAAAACAGCATACATGTAGATGGGAGACATACTAGTATAATAAATAACAGTTATTACCTTAGTCATGACTATGCTTCCATGGCATGGATGTGCCTATACTTGCATACTCCTTTACCATGTTTACCATACATGTTGGGTTGATACTAGTATCTGAAAAAAAAATCATTAGAAGTAATATTTTATACAATATAACTTCAACTCAAAAATGTGCATAAATCCCACACAAAAAATAAATTTGCATGTTTCCTTATTAAAATTATTTAAACATGTGTATGTAACAGTGTCGTCTTTCCACCAGTGTATTACTTCCGTACACTAGTGTATTATTTCATGTAATTAAATTACACTAGTGTAAAATTTCCAATGGACAGTTCAATTATTATTAACTCACCTTCTATTAAAATCTTGTTACATGGAATCTTAAATCTTAATTCCTTCACTTGTAATCAAGTGGTATGTTGGATTACTGAATATAATGTTCACATTTCTGAAAGTTGTAACTTTTCAACAATTTGATTGACAGCAACAGATCTGTTATCTTATTTCAAGTTCCCATTAAAGTTCAAGTAAAGTTCATGCAGTTTAATACTCATCATCATGTTATACAGATTATAGAAGATGCATGTACACTAAGCACTAGAGTTGGGTAAATATATTTACTTGTTGCAAAATGGTACAAATATTGTTGTCTGCACTTTTAAGTATCTTAATCTTAAAAATTAATTAATGCATTTCTTGGTCACTAGAACTAAGAGTATATGGGGTCTTGTAATATTTTCATGTTTGAAAACCCCTCAATAGAATTCAATAAAATTTTAGAATTTGCTTTGAATAAGCTATGACAAAAAATTTTGTTTAATTTGTTAAACAGAAACATCTTTAATCTTTAAGTGTTCTGATGACTTCCAGTGTTAAATTAATCAGGATCAGGATAAGTCCTTCCTTAATGAAGATCAAAACCTATTCATGATCTGTTATTCATGATAAAAACAGATTATCATTGTCTTACAGCAACATTGCTGTCAAGTGGATGCAATCATTAAGTTTTTAGCACTGATTAAATTATTACTCGATTATTTAATCTAGCTATGTGTAAATTGATTATGTTTGCAAATTAACCTAATCAAAATGACTTGTTTATGTGAATGGTGTTTAACACCACTTTCAGCAGTTTTTCTGCTGCTATATCGCCACATCGAATTTATATTGGGCGAGGAAGTCTGAGTACATGGAGGAAACCCAGACCTCTAAATATGCTAAACTATACATGTAGGCTATTAATAAACTTTTAAAATCTATTCTGCAACTTATCAGAAAATTATGCTGGATATGGAAATTCTGTCATAATGTCAAGGAGTAGTTTTGTTTGAATGCTTTGTCTGTATCTGTATGTGGTATAGTATTGGATCATTTCATGGTTATGGGTGTAGCCACCTTATTAGCTTTCTGGGAGCCTTCAAGGCTTCTTCAGTAGATCACTGGTGACTGTTTTAATAAATTAAATTTTATTATTTGGTTACAGCTATTTGCAATTTAAAGCATTTTTATGATAACATGAAACATATACTACTTTGTGTTTATTTTTGTATTTTTAAGTTTAAAACAATTATATAGTACTATCTGTACCAAACCCATGGGGAAGGAGAATTCATAAATTCTCATCGAAAGCAGAGTGACTAGTAACAAATTAAGTGCTCTAATAAAATCACTTGCTGAAACCAAATCCCTATAGTATGTATGGCTACATGGATGAAACATGCATTATGCAGTGATAATAAATGAATGTTAATTAGTTGAAAGGAATGCCCAAAAATGTTTGAAATTTTTCAGTTGTGAGAAATTCTAATATGACATCCTGCATTCGCTATGTAAACAAAGCCGTGTTAAAATTCCAATAAATTTAGTTCGCACATGCGCAAGTTATTGGTTGAAGTCGTTTAAATTTAATTGAAAACAACTCAATTTTTTAAACCATAATCATCGTTACTGTTAATAGAGTTGTTATTTTAAGTCTGAATTCTGGGATTTGCATGATTCATTATTCAGCCATTAAATTATGTTTCCACCTTTCTAAATTATGACAGCCATTCACTAGCGCACATTTATATGCCGCTTCACTGTACAATAAACTAGAGGAATGTATTCACACGAATACGACTCACCCACCTGCCAAATTTGTTTTCTAGCACAAATGTTGAACAATATATTACCAAATGCAAAGTCAAGATCATGGGTGTACACGCAGGATTCAAGCGCTTTTTTTTTCAATCTGTCGATATTTTGCCACTTGCAGCAAAAAACTTCAACATCTTGTTATATTATTTCTGACAGAAAATTTTCTTCGTTCAGCCATTTGTTCCCAATGACAACAATATGCTGAAAAGTACACCCGACATTGTTTTAATCCTGATTCGACAAGGAAACTATCAACAATAAGAAAAATTATTTAATTAAAAAATAAACAAACGTGAAGGATAGATAAAATCTGAGATTTTTTTTATTAAATTATTCCCCCCTCCTCAATATAATGAATTGGCATTCAACACCATGTGGGTATATTTAAATCCACTGTGTTATCTATCTAAACTGCAGCTGTAGCTGTGTAAGCTATTTATAGAACAGTGTGCACATCAATGAACAAAGAAACATTAATTAGGGAATATCTCTGTAATAATTTAATTAATAAAAAAGTTAATATATTTTATAAAAGTGTAATACAATAGATAATTTATAATCTACACCTTTTCACTATCTTTTAAAATTATGTCACGTGACATTTTTACAAGCACAAATGCACAACCATGTGATATATTCAAATACCTGTTACCGATCGACAACGTTGGTTATTTATAGAACAGTGCACACAGCATTGAACAAAGAAAAGAAACCTTAATTAGTGAATATCTCATTAATAATTAAATTAATAAAAAAAAAGAACGCTGTTCGTTTATTGTACTAATCCCTGCAAGTTTGAGCTCTTAATATTGTGGTTTTTGGATAAAAACGGTTTCACACAAAATCTGTGACGGACAAAATTTTGCCAAAGTGAATACATTACTTAATGACCCGCCTCCTAATGGAGGGTGGGTAGGTAATTAAATTTATGAATAGGTCTGGTTTAGAAATTAAAATATATGATTAGGTCGCGTTTTATAACTCCTGAAAGTATATACATAGGGCGCATTTACCCCCAAATCTGTACCTAAAATTGTACCATTAGTTACCCACCCCTCTCCCATGTGAGATAAGTACATTTTCTGGGGCTTTGAAGTTTGTAATTTTGTCATGGTTTTGATTCAATAGAAATTATATTTTTAATATTTTAATTTCGTTTAAATACTCTATACATGAGCAAAGTTGGTTATTTCGTATAACCTAACTTGGTTTTTCAGCACGTGACTGATTGTGACGTCATAATAAGATGTATTGATGATGTTGACTATACATGAATTCTTTGGCAAACAACAAGTGACGACACTAAAATTGTGAATTGCAAATATTATTTGATTACTTGTAAAATATTGTTCATGTTACTTCATTTTTACTATAGAATTTTAAATATAAGGTTTGTTTTCAATTGCTGGTTAGATTTTTGGATATAAAAGACTTTGGATCGATTTACGCTGCAACATAAGTTTACCGCTTCGCGGTTTATTCAGTGTAAATCGACCCAAAGTCGTTTATATCCAATAATCTAACCAGCAATTGAAAACAATCCTTAAATACTTCAATTAGAATTAAGAAATTCAACAATATAAGAATGGACTATAAATTAATATATAAATCAATATATCTAATGATCTGCTAATTGATTGAAAGCATTCTATTTCATATATCTATAATTCTAATATGATTTTACATATTTAGAAATACATTTATTTCATTGGTTGACATTACTTCTGGTAGAGGTTTTCAACAAAATTTATTTCTTGATAAATGAAGTTGACTTAATTTGGATAAATGACGTTGACCGAACTATTTTTACCGTAACCAATGTAAATAAAGATGGCGGCTTTCAATATCGAAAGTAGCAATCAGCTTATAAATTATTTGTTTGATGAATTATCATAAATGATTTGCTAAATTTAAAACTTTCCTTGTGTTCGATACAGAAAATAAGGTTATTGATTGATATAAAACTTAATTGTGTTTATTAAAATCAGAAAATGGTTTATGGAATAATCGCACGTAAAAATAAACAAAATATTCATACGTTCAGTCAATCCCGCTACCAAATACACAAGAAATATGAAGTTGAGAAACACGTTAGATAAATTAATTCCTTAATGCAATTTTAAAGACTTTTAAAGATTAAACAGTTTTCAATGGATTTATCTGTATATCAAAAAGACCAACTCACTCACAAACATATCATTGTTTGTGAGTGAGTTGGTCTTGTTGATATACCGATAAATCCATTGAAAACGGTGTTTAATCCTATAATAAATACTGCTAGACTCCCCTTTTGTGTATAACTAGAAGGTGTGTGGCAGTGCAAAAAAAAAGATAAAAGTTAAAGATGACAGGAAGACATCTATAGGAACTATTGTAATTGAATAAAAATTGGGAAATTTAATTAAAATTAGAGATGGAATTGATAAGGAGTTAAAAACAGTCATGAGTGTTTTGCTATATATATCTAAGCTATGTTTAGATTGTTCAAAGCCTGTCTGAAATGATCAGGATCAGGCTGCAGAACAACAGTGGTTGGTAGTTTATTTCATAATACAACAGTCTGCTGAAAAAATTAGTATTTGTAAGTGTTTAACTTAGTGTGAATCTGTCCTTATGTTTTAGGGACGCATGGTTCTGTACATGGTCATGGGGGGGGGGGGAGCTAGAGGTGAGTCCATTCACAGGTTAACATTTTTTTATTTTTCCCAAAGCAGATAACAGTAGAAACAGCAAATAAATAAAATGAATTTACAGTGTTCTGACTATTCGAAAAGGTCAATGGCCCTACTTTTCAGCAGCTACACTTACAGCTGTCGTAGTGTCAGCTAGGGCTACGATGTGATTACTCATTTTGAGATAGCTACAAAAGAATCCTGTCACTGTCAAATAACGAGAATATGGGAAAATAACACAAATATTGATAATAAAAATTCTACTCACGATTTTCATTACACTTGGTCAAAATCACTTTCGTCTGCTTTTCGCCAAGTCTCATGCTGTAAATCGCCGCATTTTAACTGGTACCTGTCCATATGCAGAATTATAATATGTAAATTTTGGAACCCAGTATGGCAACTGGATACACCGGTAAGGCGAAGATACTTGCTTAGCCCAGGCCACAGGCGGTAGTGTAACAGTATTTCAAATAATTCTGTGTGCGACAAGTGTCAGCGATTTATTGTTTGGTCTATTTTAGTTCAGAAATTAATAGAAGTAAGTAAAATACAAATCAAGATTGAAACAACTGTACATTAAAATCTAAATTACGATGAATATGTGTGACCTCATGTGTCATAAATGGTATCGTAACGACTCGCCCCACTCTCGAGTCGCCCCATGTTAATAACGAGTCGCCCCACATAGGTAAAATATATAATATAAGTTTATAAATTTAATATCTTAAAACATATTTAAATATATTTAATTGAATGTATACCATAAATTATTTAATTTGCATATATATTTTATTGCTAGGTGTTTAATTGGTGGTGGATCTCTTGATATTAAAGTGAACTCATCTTCACTTCTTTAATTAATTGTGGTAATTATAACTGAATGTTTGTTTGTTTACAATCGTGATTAACTGTGATGGGAAGGGAGAAAGGAACAAAGGGGAGAGAGAAAGGAGCAACGGGTGAGGAAGAAAGGAAAAAAATGAAAAAGAGGGAGGCAGTACTAGTATATTCTTTAATTCGTACCTGAAAAATCATTTAATAAGTGATAATTCATTGGTCTAGTTGAAAAAAAAAGACTATAAATTATTTACATAAAACTCCGGTAAAGAGATAAATTGCATCCAAATGATCAGAATTTTTTACTGCTAGTATGCAGCATGGTTTTTTTCCTAAAGCGTATGCCTGTCCCCTTTACATATTAAGTACAATCGTTGTTTTTATGGTCTCTTGTTAACTGTCTCGGTGTAGTTTGAATAAGCAAGCACGTTAGATATTTGTTAACAATAAGACAACCTTGTATTTTTAAACTGTTTTCAATAGTATGTAAGATTAACAGTATTCTACACTTTAATTTACAGGCAGCATTGAATAGTTTTACATTTAGAGGAAGATGCGATTAATTAAAACACCGAGCAGTACAATATACGCAAATTAAAAAAATTATACTATCAATGTATTTATTTATATTATATATAAATTTATATTATAGAATATATTTTTTATATATGTGGGGCGAGTCGTTATTGAGTGGGGCGACTAGTTATTAAAGGTGGGGCGACTCGTTATTAATATGGGGCGACTCAAGAGTGGGGCGAGTCGTTATATATTCTCATAAATATGCCAATTAGGCCATTAAGGGGACACAACAGTTAAGATTGAAAACTTTTTAAGATTGAAGTAAATGAAGACGAAGTAATAGTTACTTTTGCGTTTTATTGCATTTCCTTATGTCAATGCATGTAGACAGTGCTTTAGTTAAACAAATATACAATATTGTTATTATGTTTACCTTTTTTTAATTTTTTTGGTTATCATTAATATTTATTACATGAATATAATTTTGCGTGTTTTTGATTGGTTTTAAAAACAACTTTTGGGTCACGATAAATCGCAACAGTACTAAAATTACATTAAATGTTTGTACGCTGCACGATTCCGCTGCATAGTAGTCAAGCGGAATACGATATCGACCTGGTTTTTATGTTTTAGCCAATCAGAATAGCCGTCTTAACAAATTCATTTGTCCAATAAAATCGATTGTATTAATTGTACATCGTGCGTGACAACAACAAATGGGAGAAACGTCGGCTCTGCGATATGTTGATTCATTTATACTCTTCTAAATATTTGCAACTGTAATTTCAGGATTACCAGCAAATTGATATCAGAATGCAGTATTAAATAAAAGTATTAAGGGTAACAACAATTACAAAATGTAAACAGGGGCTCCAGTAGAAAAAACATCCTCTGTTTTTCGGATCAAGTGAGATGGTGGTTTTATTCATGTAATAAAACAATTAATCACTTTGATATACGGTCGCTATCAGGATTGATCAGCCCCCAAAAATGTATATTCACCTCGCCTAGCGGCTCGGTGAATTATTACATTTTCTCTGGCTGATAAATCCTGATAGCGACCTATATCAAAGTCATTAATTGTATAATATCACAGGTTTATAGTCGTTTCGTACCTGCCATTTCGTACCATAAAAAACCATTTCGTACCATGTCCATTTCATACCACATCTTAATTGTTAATGGTTGATGTTATGTACTATTTTTAGGTTTGGATCCAATATTTATTTTTAATAGAATGATAGACATAAAGGTTATTTTTATTTTTTATTTGTTATCATAGCTACAATTAAAATGATGCACAACAACAATATATAGTACATATTATATGCAATAACAAGATAGATAATGAATGATACACAAAATTAAATATATGAATTTAAACTTGAATTGTCACAAAGTGTTATCTTATAACATAACAAGTATGATTGTTCGGCTCATAAACATTGCGGGCGCTGAGTCGGAGCAAACGGCCGATGGAGATTTAATTCTGTATATACTGGGCCCAAATGTCAAAGAGGATTTTCTATGTTGGCTTGGACATATCCCATCTATACAAGGACAATTGAAAATCATTGTTTTAACAACCAAACCGCATTTTCCTTTTATCATTCACATTCCAATGAACATCAAAGATATTATAGCAAGCTAGTTCTGTATTTTGTTAAATTATTATTTTTAATAAAACTCATAAATTAACATGCTTATAAATACTGGTATTTGAAATATTAAAATAAACAAGTAACACAATTAAATCATATATATGGTACGAAACTGTCAATGTCGAAATAGCATATGGTACGAACTGGCAAAATCTTGGTACGAAATGGTAAATTTGGGTACGAAATGGTCATGGTACAAAATGAACATGGTATGAAACGACTAGACACCATATCACAAGGGGGGAGGGGGGGGTCGAGTGTGTCACTTTTTTACCTTTTGAAAATATATGAAAGGGTAGCCTTTTTCATTGAAAAATATATCAATGGGTATAGTTGTAAATTATCTAGTAAATATATCCATGCCTCAATTCTTATATTGAGCATGTTAAGCCTATTGACCTTTTCGAAATCTCATAGTCACATGGTTCTGTGGGGTGTAAGATCGACAGTTATCATGTTGTTTCTGTGGAGCTCCGAATTTTTAAAATAAAACAAAAAAATAAATTTTTTATAGAGGAAGACCCGTATTTTTGCAAAACAATTTATGAAATATAAAAATTTTGTGTTTCTTTAAATTATATAAACTGCTGCTTAATTAAAATTGAATTATTTTTCATTGTATTTAATTACATTTTTCAAAATTTCGTTTACTTATTAGCTTTTTTAATTTATGTTAGTTTAAAGGACTTCATATACGATCTACGTATGTTTTATTTCATTCTATAAGTATCCAAATATAAATTGCATTTTAAAAATTATTTAAAATAAATGTTTAACTCTTAAAATAAATAAAAATCAATATCTGTGACTTTCTCTTATAATAAAGATATTTATTTTCCTTCTGTTTGCTCTTGCATTTTTACCACTGATTTTTACTGATTTAGACGTCTTATTTGATTAAAAAAAACTGTTTTTAAATCTAATTTTCATATAAAAATCATTATTTAAATTTACTTTTTCTTGTCGTATTATGTCGGTCTTTATTGGTCTTTCATTTTTACCTTTCATCAATGTAAAGTGTCGGGTAATAGTAAGCAATTAACGAATAAACATTAGGCAATTTTAATATACAATTACATCACAGCAATATCTCTTACCCTCCCCACGCCCTGTTCTCGTCGAATTTGCGAGAGTTTGAGATTTCGAAATTGTCAATGTAGACCACAATTATTTTACAAAACAAAGTGTTCCATTGACAACACTTGATCATTTTGGTAGTGAGTGTACTATTTTGTCAATGGGGATGTGCAGTAATAAAATATATATTAATAGGTCTGATTTAATAATTCAGTATTACTATTTGATTGGGTCCCATTTAAAACATCTGAAAATATATGAAAAGGGTGGGTTTTCAAATCTCCGTCCATAGACCTGTACCTAAAAGTATCCTTAGTTACCTCCCAATGTTGTATATTTATTTCTTTATTACCACAAAAGTAGTTTTACATATATATTTTTTAAGGTTAGTTAAACAGAAAACTGAAAACACAACCTAGCAAAACTCAAGGAAGATTTTGTGACATGTAAACAATAAAGGCACTGTACAGAATATGGACATGTTCATGTTGGAACATTTTTTCTATTGGATTTTCGAATACAAAGGTAATATAGGAATAATAAAAAAAGGCCAGCAAAAACATCAGCAGAGGCGTATGATTTTTGAAATGGCTGGAACAGCCATATTTTATTGAATATTTCAATAGATGTTTGTTTCTTAAGTGTTTGAAGTACGTCATATTAGAATTTCCTTTTCTTGTATGCATTACCATTTTCCCCAGATGAAAGAAGTATTACGATTTAATATACACAAATTATATATAGTGAGGGGGTATATAGTGATCATGGTGTCCGTCCGTCCATCCATCCATCGGTCCGTCCGTTTCACTTTCTCTTTTTTGCAACTCCTCCTACACCACTGAATGGAATTTAATGAAACTTACACAGAATCCTTGTCACGTAGTGCCATTGTGCATGAGATATTAAACATTTTGATTGGAATGATATTTGGGGTTTACCATAGAAAAACATGGACTTTGTCATTGACCTAAGGGGGTCCTCATCTCTTATGTGCAACTCCTCCTACTCCACTGAATGGAATTTGTTGAAACTTACACAGAATCCTTGTCACATAGTGCCATTGTGCAGGAGATATTTATCATTTTATTTAGAATGATATTTGGGGTTTCCCATAGAAAAACATGGACTGTCATTGACATAAGGGGATACCCATCTCTTATGTGCAACTCCTCCTACTGGTCAGAGAGTAGTTCTCGCCATTAAAATGACAGAAGCAATTCTCGCCATTTTGGTGACGGTGTCGTTATTTTTCCATTAATATCGAAGACAAAGGCTTCATTTGATAGATTTCACTTTCTTAGATCCAAAACAAGTTACGTTTATCATTTTTCCAATGACATTTTTTCACAAAAATTGTCGAAAAATCGGGTGGCGAGAATTACTTGCCGGCGAGAACTACTCTGTGACCAGTACACCACTGAATGGAATTTGATGAAACGTACACAGAATCCATGTCACATAGTGCCATTGTGCAGGAGATATTTAACATTTTGATTGGAATAATATTTGGGGTTTCCCATAGAAAAACATGGACTTTGTCATAGACATACATGACATAAGGGGATACCCATCTTTTATTTGCAACTCCTACACCACTGAATGGAATTTATTGAAACTTACACAGAATCTTGGTCATATATTGCCATGTGCACCGGATATTAAACATTTTGATCAGAATATTATTGGAGGTTTCCCATAGAAAAACATGGACTTTGTCATTGACATTAGGGGATACCATTCTTTGGGGGATGGGGGAGGGTTACATGTTTTATCTGCAACTCCGCCTTCACGTTTAACTAGATAAAGTTTTAAGTTCATAATTAAGAACACCTGAATTTTCAAAGTAATTGTGAGCGGTGGGGGGGGGGGGGGGATGGGGTATCAATGGACAGGTTTTTTTACTCTAGTTTCTTCAATGTTGTAACCATTGTTCCTGTCTGTTGCTATAAAGATCAGTCTCCTGGGACACTAAAGTGTCAATGATTTATGTTAACTAGTTTAGTTATAACTAGTTCTTTCTAATATAAGGTCAAATCTTGAACAACACATGTTTATGTTGAACATTTTGTACATTAATTTAACTTCTGTTATAAATTTAGAGATGCCGATTATATGCAATGTTGTCCGCCATTTTGTTTTCCGGTACCGTTTTTCATCATATTTCAGCAACTTTTGAACGGTAATTTTGAAGTGAAATTACGATACAGACATAAAAATATTATATTAAATAAAAGGAAAACATTTCTCTTTTAATTATTTCTTTTTAAATATACAATTGATTAGTATAAAACAATCGGCGCCATTACAATCGAGACGATTACGTTGTTAGTCTCGATCACCCAGACGCATATATAATAGCGTCTGGGATCACCTTGTTGTAATTTCGCTACCAATAGGTGGAGACAAAACAATGATTCTATTTTGACGGCCCTATTTTTAGACCAGGAAAACCATACAAACATAATGCAATGACGTCACAATAAGATTCTCTATTGATTGTGCATAACAATAATATTGTTAAATTGATTGATAAAGTAATATTTAATAAAATTGTTCAAATGTAAACTTTTGTACAATTTTTTATACACCTCTTGATATGAACGGAAGTAATTATTTAGACAATAAAAATATCATCCAATCAAAAATTACGCCCAGTTTTGGGCGTAATGATAACGAGTTCAATATAGAGGTGAATCCAGACGCACAAATGGAATTAAGCGTCTGGATGATCGAGACTATTACGTTGTCAAAATGTCGAAAGCGGCACCGTTTTGATCGTTGGGTAGTTCACTTTAATCGAAAATAGAAATATGTTCCTGATGACATAGCATTCTAATTTTGTTATCCAATGAAAGAGGAGATTCCCATTTTGCTCTTTCCTTAAGTCAAATTTGACCTTCCGGTCTAGTTGACCTTAAATTATCCAAAACAAAACTTCTCGGCGAAAATTTTTCAAAGTAAGTAGACTTTCAGAATTTTTGACAAATATTTACGTGTTCGTCATTATCTTAGCTTGAAAATGAGCCACACATTACCGAATTTACTTCACAGGAACATATTTCTTTTTAGTTAAAGGCGAGAGTTGGTAAAGTGGCAAGCGAAGAATGTTGTAACCGTCTATCGGTAAACAACGTTAACAGAGAAATTATCGTGAACTTGTTGTCGGATGGATTTCATACCGGTTAGTTTACCTGTTATATATTATTTAAATATTAAAATTATTTCACATTAAATGCACAACAATCGATGTATTTGACAGGCCTTTTAAGTTATAATATTTTTTGGAGATTAAAAAAAGGGGGGATCCCTTTCTGTTTTAACGTATTGTGCCTTATTTTGTTATCTGTAGTTGTTCGTGTGAAATGTTTACCTTGTTAGCAAGCAGTTATATTTCAAAACTGACATGATTAATTATACACATAAAAAGTGAGATTCAAATATTACATTTTCCTTTCACAAATATTCAGTAATGAATGGGGTTTGTTTTTTTTTAATATATAATGTTTGCATAATCACCATAACCACTTTTTTCATTGTGGTCCCTTATTATTTTCCAGCTGAGAGCTATCAAAAATTGTTCAGTAATGAATGGGGTTTGTTTTTTTAAATATATAATGTTTGCATAATCCCCATAAGCACTTTTTTCTTTGTGGTCACTTATTATTTTCCAGCTGAGGAGCTATTAAACATTGTTCAGTAATGTACGGATTGAACATGATCCTATTAATAAACTGATACCAACTTGGGGCACCATTAATGCCATAACATCGCAGACAATGGAGCCCCAGGCCAATGATGCCTGTTGAATGAATGAGGATATTGCCTGAACAAAAAGGTTTTCAATATTATAAATATTTTGAGGTAAGACTCATTATGTTATCATACTTGTATGTATTAATTTATAGTCATTCACTTAAGCCACAATTTTAAAGAATCTTAGATTCTCATTACTGCCTATCCTGATTTTTTGTTTCTAAAATCATACAATTTCTAGGAATATCTCTTTTAATTATGATTTGGATTCTATGGTATTCAATTATCATATAACTTCCAGTTTCAATTGATATTTACATGTATATTGAAAAGAAAACATGGTCTTTAACGTTATTTCCTTTAAAAATGATCAAAACTTTAAAAAATAAAAGGCCCACACAACCCCCAGTCGGATGAGAATTTAATTTTTTTTATAATTAAAGCCTTAGTTAGAATAATGGACATGATTCTTTCCTCAATGACTTTGTTTTTCCAGCACAGTAAATGTATTTTAAAGTGAAAATAACATATGTAATTGTAGCTGTTTTATGTAACATGATCTTACATCATGGATTTAATTAATGATGCAAATAAATCAATATTATATATTAATTTGTGTATTTTCTCTTCTTGTTTTCAGACACCTTTACATTTGGCTATTGAGTCTGAGGCTACTCTTCCTAAATCTGGAAAAAGATGAATGCACATCCAGTGTCATGAAAGGAACAGTTCGATAACTTTCCCACTTGGGATCCATAGAAGAACTTGTTGAAAATTGTTGATTATGACAAATGTCACACACAGAATACTAAGATTTGCTGAGCAAACATGAAATTATGTAGAGAATATTAAAATACAAAGATATTGGTTTCGTCTGAGTTATTATGATTGATTTGTTCAGCTTAAGGAATCGAAGTTACCCGAGATCCATACCTCATCATCTGTATTCAAGCATTTGCTATAAATATAGCACAATTACAGTTAAACATGACAATTTAGCTGATTTTCAGTTGTTTATAATAAAAGATAATTTAATTACATTCATTTTGATACCAAACTTGACAAAATCGGTCAAGAAATAAGAAAAATATGAAGAAAATAAAGGTTTGGTAGTGCAAAAAATTGTTTAAAATGGCGGCCATTTTGATTCAAAATGGCCGCCTGCGTAATCTGCATCCACATTTAGTTATCCAAATGTTAGTAAAACCTACAGTGAATCTACATGCCAAATTTCAAGTTGTTGTCTCATCTAGTTTTTAAGATATGGCCTTTTTAGTGTGTATATGGCACTAATTGTGAAGAATCTTTAAAATTATTCTTTCGGTGCCATTCCTATCTACATACACTTTATGAGCTGAAAGACAACATTTAATCTACTTTTTTGTCTTGTTATGTATTTTCTATCCAAAAACTTTTTTTTTTCCAACAAAAGATGCCTAATTTTGTGAATTACTTCAACAACAAACATAATAATGCTACTTATTTTGTGTTGTGGTAACCCGAAAATGACCTTGCAGACCACTTTTTCACACTTAAAATGGCTTTTCCTCAATCTTTCGGCGAGTAGAAATGCACTCTTTTAAACAATAAGAGTCTTTTCTCATCTATACTTTGAACAACAGACCCAAGTAAATGAGTAAATGGATTTTTATAGTGACACAGTGCTTTTTTTCTTGCAGAACAAACATAGAAAATGTTCGTTTTGCGCTTTTTTGAGCGGCGGCCATCTTGGAAAAAATGGGGGCTAATTTGGAATATTTGAACTGTCGTAACTTTGTAATGCCTTGTCCGATTTTGATGAACAATAGCTTAAAATCTTTGTTTCTTAAAGCTCTTTGCAATAGGGTAAAACAGTACATTAAATTCCCCAAAAATATATAGCCCAGGCATCTCTAATAAATTAGGAAAAAGAAAATCTGTTTATTCTTATCCAAACTGATTTTGTATGGAAAGATACAGTTTAACATATTATTCAATTATTGTCTTTTTAAAGGTTGTTATAAGTTTTAATAGACTCAAATATTAATATTGTCCAACACCTAAGGCAGAGATGAATATTAATTTTTCAGCCAATTAAAACTTATATCAACTGATACAAAAGACTGTAATTGTTTTATTACATAAAAATAAGACAAAAGGGTTATTGGTTGTCTCATTTACATTATGTAATGTTTTTAATTTTATATTAATTAAGATGCGAGTAGTATAATTCCAATTTTTATTATTCCAAATGTTATAGCAAAGTACATGTACAATGATGTGTTAAAATCACTCTCTCTCTCTGTAACAATTTCTTTTCTCTTTTTCTAATCGTAGACTGCTCCCACAATATTGATACCATATTTTCAAAGATTCCAAATGTGTTAACACAAGTTTTTGGTCAATACATCAGAAAAAGTAATTGCTACAGAGAAAACCATTGGCATTAACCATGTTAACATAAATTTATCAGTGCATTAAGCTCTAACAAATTTCCTATTTGTCCGAAGTTATTGTAGGAGTTATTGCCCTTAAATTATTATTGTTGACAAAATTTTAAGTTTTTACAATATAACTTGAAAACTATAATGGTTGCTTACAAAACAAATAGTCGTCAGACCACTACTTATAAGAGGCATTGCCCTTAAATGATATTTCTTAAGGAAATTTTCCGTTATTGTTGTCTAACATAAAAACTATAGCTAATTAGCTATAGAGTGACTGTTAATTGCAAAACTGATAGCAGAACATATATGTATAATGTTCTTTTTTTTTATTCATATAGTGAAAGATAGTTATTTTTTTCTAGCCTTTATGTTACGCTAGTATGAAACACTAGTAAAAACAACAGCTAATAAATAAGCTAATAAATAGGAAATGAATTTGCCATGATAACATTTATGTATTTTGATTTTACAGTTGGGTTCACAAATGGTCTGTGTATAAATAAATGTTCATGGTTAGTTATTGGTAATTGTAACCAGTTGTTGTATGTTTTAAATTAAGAGATGAGGGAACAAAGCAAAAAAAATAATACATTGTTGTTATTGTTGTTTACAGGACAATTATGGAATTACAAGAGACTTCTAATAACATGTTGAACACAGCTGATAAACCAACACAGAGTTTCTCAGGTAGGTTATTGTGTGGTTTAATAAATGTATTTCTTTCATTACTTCAACATGTCATGCAATAATTAATTTATAATACCTATCTTTAAACAACATACTGTACATGTAGAACACACTGTCTGTTCACATATTTTATTTGGATTCCAACAGGAAAATGTGGCTTTTTTACAGTGCTAATGATACATTGTTGTGTTCTGCATCATTTGATTTAATTGCCATGGCAAAGTACCTGTGCAAGTGAAAGAAGACACTCAATACTTGCTCAATTATATCAGACTTCAGATGTTTTATTAGTTTATTTAAAACAGTTTTGAGTGCTCAATGTAAAACTAGTATTATTTATGCAAAATTAAGTCATTTTAAGCTTGAATCAGAATAATTTGATAAAACAGTTTTTGACTTGCTTGCAACAAATGTCACTAAATGCCAAGACATGTATATGGTTTCAAGAAACGGCAGCATTAACACTTGACATTCTGATATCTCTTTGTACCTCCGTCTATTGGAAAAAAAGGAGCTACATTATTTTATTCATCCATATAAAAAGAAACAAAAAGGAGCTACATTATTGTAGCTAGTGTCGGTTAAAAGTATAAGTGGTTAGATTCTAGTTAATTTACAAAGCAAATGAAGGAAGTTACATTTGAATTGTCTAATTTACAACATTAACATACACTGCTAAGGTAATATGCAAACCCCAATTTCTGCAAAACTCTTGGCTGAGTTGAGATTAAATATTTGTTTTAGTCAATACAAACTTGAGAATTTTAAAGTTGCTATGTGGTAATTGAGAAAAAACTCGAACTCAAGTCCGAGACTTGAATTCCAGGCCTTAGGAATTCGGAAGCAGTTATATATTATAATATTTATGATTTCAGATATAAAATATAAACTGTACTATGAGAGGTAGAAAGAAGTATGTTAAATGACTGAAGCATGCTGTAGTGTAGACCAACAGAATAAAAACCATTTACATGGAAACACAAATACTCTGTTGTATAGCCAGGAAGTTTTGTGTCTAGTTTGTAGATTTTTAATTTATATGTTATTACTGACTACTGTATATATATATATCAAATGCCTCATGTATGTACACATTACACATGTTGATGTGCATTCACTACATTACTGCAATGTTAACTAGCTTGATCATGCAGGTGACAAAAAACTTACTGCATATTACATTTTTTTTATCAGACTACATGTATTGAAAAGGTGCATTTATTGATTTTTTGCATTTTCCTGACCATGATTCCTATCAATTACCTTTTTTCTGCAAATTCATTAGAACATTTGAAAACCCTTTGACTTTATAAAGTCTGTATTTGATATTTTTGTTTTTGATTTAGGTCAGTTTCTCTGTAACCTTGCATTTCATATTTTAAATGATGACCATTTAGAGGTTTATACATATTGGCATGAATTTTTTTTTCATTACTGATGCAGAATGCAGGCCAGAAATTTTCTGTGTCCACACCTGTTTATTTTGATCAGATTTTTAATTACTATGGAGGTTAAAAAAGTCTGATTCCACACTAAATCTTATAAGGTCTTCTAAGTCTTAGTTCCAGTCAAAAAAGTTGTATTGTGTCTATATGTTGTGTATATTTTCTTTAAATTACAATGTAGTCACCACCACTGTCACTTTTTTTAATGTATTTTAAACCAAGGATGTAAGTTTTAGGTATTTTATTTTATTCTTCATCACAAATTCAGTACATAGATTTTTAAAATATAAAAGATATGCTCCTTTGGGCTTTCATACATGTACTAAACTATTTTAAAACTGAGTAAAATACTTGTTGAGTGATTTGTGAATTTGTTTCAATGTTTCAGACAATTTTTACCTAACATTGTGACAGTTGTGTTATTTTCAACAATCATATGTATTGTATGACAAAAATTGCATCTTCAAAAGAAAATGTATGAAAGTTATTATTTTGCATTTCCCTACCTATTGTAAGTCTGTAAGAAACATAATGAAATAAAGTAGCCTTTTTTTTCTAATTTTTCTGAAATTCTATATGCTAGAAACATACGAGTCGGGAACCATTCTGAAACCACTTCTTTTCTAATTTTCAAGAAATATGATATATTAGATAAGATTTATTTGGAAAATTTCCAGAAGTGTTTAATGGTACGTGTGTCAAGGGTAGGTTAAATGTTTGATTTTGACTTGCCTGAAACTATTATCTTTACTCAAAATTTGTAGAAATGTAGTGATACATTTGACAAGATTAATTTCATGTACTTTCCGAAAGTGTTTTA
Organism: Limnoperna fortunei; assembly: GCA_944474755.1. NCBI lineage: Eukaryota > Metazoa > Mollusca > Bivalvia > Mytilida > Modiolidae > Limnoperna > Limnoperna fortunei. The sequence continues at coordinate 703,843 of OX104115.1, read as the reverse complement.
AATGTTATGATTGTCAAGAGTCAGCAAAGCCTTGGATTTTGACTTGCTTCGGGAACTTTCTTAAAAATGATTTTTTCCTTAAAAATGTTGTAGAAAAATAGTGATATATTTGATAAGATTTTTCGGGATATTTCCCGAAACATTTTAAATGGTATGATTGTCAAGAGTTAGAAAAGTGTTAGATTTTGACTTGTTTCGGGATCTTTCCGAAAACATTTTTTCTCTTTAACATTTTGTAGAAATGTACATGTAGTGATATATTTGTTATGATTTTTTCTGGAATTTTCCCAAAACATTTGAAATGGTATGATTGTCAAGAGTAAGCAAACTTTTTGATTTTTACATGTTTCGGGATTTTTCCTGAAATGTTTTATTCTTAAAATTTTGTAGAAATGTAGTGATATATTTGAAAAGATTGTTCGGGATTTTTCCCGAAACATTTTAAATAGTATAATTGTCAAGAGTAAGCAAACTGTAGGATTTTGACTTGTTTCGGGATTTTTCCCGAAATATTTTATTCTTAAAATTTTGTAGAAATGTAGCGATATATTTGAAAAGATTGTTCGGGATTTTTCCCGAAACATTTTAAATGGTATGACTGTCAAGAGTAGGCAAACTGTTTGATTTTTACATGTTTCGGGAACTTTCCCGAAACATTTTTTCTCTTTAAAATTTTAAAGAAATGTAGTGATATATGCGATAAGATTTTTTGGGATATTTCACGAAACCTTTAAATTGTATGATTCTCAAGAGTAAGCAAACTGTTAGATTTTTATTTGTTTCGGGAACTTTCCCGAAATTGTGCAAATGTACACATTTTATAAAGTGAGCTTGTATTTAGTGTTTATGATGTGAAATTTTGTTGTCTATATATTTGTTTGTTGAATAAAAGTTAATAATGGCTACAGTTTTTGCAGTATTATAAAATAAATGCTTACAGTTGAGGTTTACAAGGGAAAAGGGAATAAAATGGATTTTCCCTTTTTAAAATAGACAGCCTTTTAAGTATTTGGAGTGATTTTGTATGAGAAATATGTTTTTTAATTGCATCGCAAAAGTTTCTGAAGTGATATAATGTATTTAATATGGTTGTAATTTATATTTCTATTTTCTCAGGAGTGATTTGATATGAAGAAGAGGTTTTAATTTGGGATTTTATGGGTGATTTGTTTTAAATTGTGGATTTGAGCTTAAAGAGCATATCCTAGGATGTAGGCAGCCAAGATTTGAAAACTAATTAATATTATTTAGTGTGAAATTAAAAGTGAAATGTAAATATTAATTATAATAGATTTAATGATACTGACATACAGGTGAGTTGTAATAGTATTTATTATTAAATAAAAATATTACAGGTTAGGATTTATACTTTTATATTTTTATTCAACTACACAAAAAATAAGATTGCTCAATCATAATAACAATAAAATAATAATAATAGAAATGTAGGGAGAGCTACAGTCTAAATATGTAACCACAACCGATTGCTATACATTTACCGAAACGCGGACGGGAAAGAAATCGCGTTCTTTAAAATAGACGTAGATTTCGTTAACTAATTTTTGGTGAACGTCTAATTGACAATTTGTAACGAAATGATTAAATAAAGCATATATTTTGACTTTTGTACAAAGGGACATTTTGTGACTTGAAAATTGAAAAGCAGAGATTTTGTCAACTGCACATTTTTGTCACGTGACTATTGAAAAGCAGAGATTTTGACAATTTTTGTCCACTGGACATTTTGGTCACGTGACAATTGAAAAGCAGAGATTTTGACCGTTTTTGTCAATTTGACAAAAGCAGAGATTTGGACCGTTTTTTGTCCACTTGACAAAAGCAGACAATTTGACAATATTTAAAGCAGAGATTTGGACAAAATTTTGTCCCGTCAAAGCGGTCAAATTGACTGGTTTTTGGTCAAAAAGCAGAGATTTTTTTCTCTCAAAAGCAGAGATTTGGACTGGTTTAAGTTAACTTTATGTTATGTTAGGACTGCACCTAACTGTAAACAGGTCTCATACTGATTACCATACAAGTGACCACGTATACAGGTCTAATACTGATTACCATACATCTGACCACATAAACCGGTTTAATACTGATTACCATGTACGATATCACATACACAGGTTTAATACTGATTACAAGTGACAATGTGAAAAGATCTTATGCTGATAACCATAAAAACTAACAATGTAAACAGATCTAATATTTATTACCATACAACTGACCATATAAACAGGTCTAATATTTATTACCATACAACTGACCATATAAACAGGTCTAACACTGATTACCATACAACTGACCACATACACAGGTCTAATACGGATCACCATAAAAATGACCACATAAACAGGTCATATACTGATTACTGTACAACTGACCACATAAGCGGGTCTAATACTGATTACCATACAAGTGACAATGGGAAAAGATCTGCTGATCACCATACAACTAACATTGTTAACGGATCTAATACTGATTACGCATACAACTGACCGTATAAACAGGTCTAATACTGATTACTATGCAACTGACCACGTAAACAGGTCTAATACTGATTACCATACAAGTGACCACATAAACAGGTCTAATACTGATTACCATACAAGTGGCCACATAAACAGGTCTAATACTGATTTCTACACAACTGACCACATAAACAGGTCTCATACTGATTACCATACAAGTGACCACGTATACAGGTCTAATACTGATTACCATACATCTGACCACATAAACCGGGTTTAATACTGATTACCATGCACGATACCACATACACAGGTTTAATACTGATTACAAGTGACAATGTGAAAAGATCTTATGCTGATAACCATAAAACTAACAATGTAAACAGATCTTATATTTATTAGCATACAACTGACCATATAAACAGGTCTAATATTTATTACCATACAACTGACCATATAAACAGGTCTAACACTGATTACCATACAACTGACCACATACACAGGTCTAATACGGATCACCATAAAAATGACCACATAAACAGGTCATATACTGATTACTGTACAACTGACCACATAAGCGGGTCTAATACTGATTACCATACAAGTGACAATGGGAAAAGATCTTCTGCTGATCACCATACAACTAACATTGTTAACGGATCTAATACTGATTACGCATACAACTGACCGTATAAACAGGTCTAATACTGATTACTATGCAAATGACCACGTAAACAGGTCTAATACTGATTACCATACAAGTGACCACATAAACAGGTCTAATACTGATTACCATACAAGTGGCCACATAAACATGTCTAATACTGATTTCTACACAACTGACCACATAAACAGGTCTCATACTGATTACCATACAAGTGACCACGTATACAGGTCTAATACTGATTACCATACATCTGACCACATAAACTGGTTTAATACTGATTACCATGCACGATACCACATACACAGGTTTAATACTGATTAGAAGTGACAATGTGAAAAGATCTTATGCTGATAACCATAAAACTAACAATGTAAACAGATCTAATATTTATTACCATACAACTGACCATATAAACAGGTCTAATATTTATTACCATACAACTGACCATATAAACAGGTCTAACACTGATTACCATACAACTGACCACATACACAGGTCTAATACGGATCACCATAAAAATGACCACATAAACAGGTCATATACTGATTACTGTACAACTGACCACATAAGCGGGTCTAATACTGATTACCATACAAGTGACAATGGGAAAAGATCTTCTGCTGATCACCATACAACTAACATTGTTAACGGATCTAATACTGATTACGCATACAACTGACCGTATAAACAGGTCTAATACTGATTACTATGCAACTGACCACGTAAACAGGTCTAGTACTGATTACCATACAAGTGACAACATACACAAGTCTGATACTGATTACTATTCAACTGACCACATAAACAGGTCTTATACTGATTGCGATACATCTGACCACATACACAGGTCTAATACTGATTAAATTCAACTAATATATCATAAAGACGTATCATTGCAGTTTTACGAGAATTTTCCCCGGGGTTTGGTGAACGTTGCATTTTAGAGTAGTTGATAATTGTAGGACTTCTTGAATGTAAACAATTTTAATGTATATTTTGATTAAAATTACAAGTCAAAAATAGTTCCTAGCGTTTAATAAGCGCTGTGTGTCGGAGTCATTCCCGGCGTTTGATGAACGTAATATTTCGGAGTAGTTCCCGTCGTTTGGTAAACGACATATTGCTGAATAGCAATTCCGTTGTTTGATGAATGTTTTATTTCGGATTAGTTCCCGGTGTATTCAGAACGCTGTATTTTGGAGTAGTTACCGGTGTGTGGTGAACGTTATTTATATTTCGGAGGCGTTTGACAAACGTTGCATTTCGGAGTAGTTCCTGGCGTTTAATGAACGTTGTATTTCGGAGTAGTTGAGGCGATTGATTAACATTGTATGTAGGAGAAGTTCCCCGGGGTTTGATGAACGTTGCATTTAGGAGTAGTTCGCGGAGTTTAATGAACTTTATATTTAAAGTCGTTGCCCGGCGATTGATTAACGTTGTATTTAGGAGAAGTACCCAGGGGTTTGATGATCATTACATTTAGGTGTAGTACCTAGCGTTTAATAAGCGCTGTGTTTCGGAGTCATTCCCGGCATTTGATCATGATGAACGTGGTATTTCGGAATATTTCCCGAGTGGTAAACGACATACTGCGGAATAGTTCCCGGTGTTTGATGAATATTTTATTTCGGAGTAGTTCCTGGTGTGTGCAGAACGCTGTCTTTCGGAGTAGTTCCCGGTGTATGCAGAACGCTGTATTTTGGAGTAGTTCCCGGTGTGTGCAGAACGCTGTATTTTATAGTAGTTCTCGGTGTGTGCAGAACGCTGTATTTTAGAGTAGCTCTCGGTGTGTGCAGAACGCTGTATTTTAGAGTAGCTCTCGGTGTGTGCAGAACGCTGTATTTTGGAGTAGTTCCCGTTGTGTGGTGAACGTTATTTATATATGAATCTTTTTGGGTACGTAATGTACGTTCTCAATCGTTACATTAGTGTTCCGAATGTCTGCTGTCTGTCGTTACATTAGTATTACGAAAGCTGCAAAAAAAAATTTTCAAACGCGCACGAATCTTTTTTTGGATACAAGTTGTAAACACAGCTAGGATCACTAGCGTTCTAGTGTGAATGACAGTTGACGGAAATTAAATAACGGGTGATTACTAGCCTTGTTTTATCTTTAATGAATTTCCTTGTAATTTAGACGTGTAATGTATCTGGTAAGACGTGTAATGTATCTGGTAAGACGTGTAATGTATCTGGTAAGACGTGTAATGTATCTGGTAAGACGTGTAATGTATCTAGTAAGACGTGTAATGTACCTGGTAAGATGTGTAATTTACCTAGTAAGACGTGTAATTTACCTGGTAAGATGTGTAATTTACCCAGTAAGACGTGTAATTTATCCAGTAAGACGTGTAAGTTGCCCACTAACACGTATAATTTACCTATAAAGACGTGTAATTTACCCAGTAAGACGTGTAATTTACCTAGTAGGGCGTGTAATTTACCCATTAAGACGTGTAATTTACCCAGTAAGACGTGTAATTTACCCAGTAAGACGTGTAACTTACCCAGTAAGACGTGTACTTCATTTGTAACTTTAGTCAAGTCGCAATACACAGAACAATAATATTTTCGCTTTCATCGACGAAATAAATTTTTGATCGATTGATTAATTGATTGATTGTCGACATCAAACGATATTTCTGGAATATTTTCTAGAAAAAAGTGTAAAAATTTATTTTCAAAAATTTAATTTGCCAAAAAAAAAGAATACATTTTACTTTATAATGCACTTCGAAAAATGTAAATATAACATAAAGACGTATCATGATTGCATTATTATGAGAATTTTCTTGTCTTGAGACAAACTATATACAACAGAAAGCCGGATCTATGTGGAGTTGTAAGGTATGGAGTTGTAAGTAGTGTGGTGTTGTTGGACTGTATGTCTTATATTGAAGAAAAAAGAATCATCCAACAGTTGTGTCCAAATAAGAATTTTCTCAAAAGGCGTGATCGAGACATAATAACATGCTCGTGTTCACATTTGAATGTCCGTTTAATTTAAACTGGCTGTTAATTAAATCTTTATGGAAATAAGTAGGGCAGTTGCACGTGCAAATAATTGCTTATCTTTAAGCGAGTAAAGTGTGAATCAAAGACACCATGCGTTTAATTGATTGATCAAATGTTTGCTTAACGCCCAGAGAGAAGCATTTTATCTGGTATTTGTGTCTAGTTTAAGAAACATTGCAGACCTTACAGGGATTACAGGGATGGTTCCCAGAGCTCCACCTACATAGCTGCCCAGCGCGCTTTTGGGTGGCGGATAAGGGCGGCCCTCTCGTTTGGAGGAGGTTAGGTCATGGAAAGCCTTGTTGCGACTATAGTGGATAAGTTTTGTTCTGGAGACGTCAAACATCCGTTTTGTATATTTCGGAAGCTCATCGTGGCCGCTGTAGAAGGCTGTATTCTCGTTGATTGTTGCCTTGTTCTAGTTCTAAATACAGATAAAATGCTTCTCTCTGGGCGTTAAGCAAACATTTGATCAATCAATTAAACGCATGGTGTCTTTGATTCACACTTTACTCGCTTAAAGATAAGCAATTATTTGCACGTGCAACTGCCCTACTTATTTCCATAAAGATTTAATTAACAGCCAGTTTAAATTAAACGGACATTCAAATGTGAACACGAGCATGTTATTATGTCTCGATCACGCCTTTTGAGAAAATTCTTATTTGGACACAACTGTTGGATGATTCTTTTTTCTTCAATATAAGACATACAGTCCAACAACACCACACTACTTACAACTCCATACCTTACAACTCCACATAGATCCGGCTTTCTGTTGTATATAGTTTGTCTCAAGACAAGAAAATTCTCATAATAATGCAATCATGATACGTCTTTATGTTATATTTACATTTTTCGAAGTGCATTATAAAGTAAAATGTATTCTTTTTTTTTGGCAAATTAAATTTTTGAAAATAAATTTTTACACTTTTTTCTAGAAAATATTCCAGAAATATCGTTTGATGTCGACAATCAATCAATTAATCAATCGATCAAAAATTTATTTCGTCGATGAAAGCGAAAATATTATTGTTCTGTGTATTGCGACTTGACTAAAGTTACAAATGAAGTACACGTCTTACTGGGTAAGTTACACGTCTTACTGGGTAAATTACACGTCTTACTGGGTAAATTACACGTCTTAATGGGTAAATTACACGCCCTACTAGGTAAATTACACGTCTTACTGGGTAAATTACACGTCTTTATAGGTAAATTATACGTGTTAGTGGGCAACTTACACGTCTTACTGGATAAATTACACGTCTTACTGGGTAAATTACACATCTTACCAGGTAAATTACACGTCTTACTAGGTAAATTACACATCTTACCAGGTACATTACACGTCTTACTAGATACATTACACGTCTTACCAGATACATTACACGTCTTACCAGATACATTACACGTCTTACCAGATACATTACACGTCTTACCAGATACATTACACGTCTAAATTACAAGGAAATTCATTAAAGATAAAACAAGGCTAGTAATCACCCGTTATTTAATTTCCGTCAACTGTCATTCACACTAGAACGCTAGTGATCCTAGCTGTGTTTACAACTTGTATCCAAAAAAAGATTCGTGCGCGTTTGAAAATTTTTTTTTGCAGCTTTCGTAATACTAATGTAACGACAGACAGCAGACATTCGGAACACTAATGTAACGATTGAGAACGTACATTACGTACCCAAAAAGATTGGGTTAGGGTTAGGGTTAGGGTTAGGGTTAGGGTTAGGGTTAGGGTTAGGGTTAGGGTTAGGGTTAGGGTTAGGGTTAGGGTTAGGGTTAGGGTTAGGGTTAGGGTTAGGGTTAGGGTTAGGGTTAGGGTTAGGGTTAGGGTTAGGGTTAGGGTTAGGGTTAGGGTTAGGGTTAGGGTTAGGGTTAGGGTTAGGGTTAGGGTTAGGGTTAGGGTTAGGGTTAGGGGTTAGGGTTAGGGTTAGGGTTAGGGTTAGGGTTAGGGTTAGGGTTAGGGTTAGGGTTAGGGTTAGGGTTAGTACAGTGGGTACCCATGGCACCCTAAAAGTTACCATTTAACGCTGTATTTTTGACATGCGTCCTACAGTGCGTTAATTGGTAACCTTTTAACGGTAAATGGTATCTTTTAGGCGTTATTGGCTCCCTGTATTTAACATTTTTTTCCTACAGTGCGGTAAACTGGTAACTTTTGTGCGATAATTAAGGTAACCATAGGCCGAAAAAAACTAAGTCCAACATTTTTTCGGACTGTTTTACATGTTGAGTTATTTTTTCGTTTTGGACCATTTTGAGCATTTTTAGACCCCTTTTTTGTGACATTTTTTTTTTCACGATTTTTTTTGTCAGGTCATATCAAACTTGAGTCATTTTCTAAAAACATGTTATTTCAAGAACATTCTCTGGAAATATATTACTCAATAATCATATTTGAAAGATCTGATCGTAAATAGTACTTTATGCGAACCCTAAACCTAAAATTTGAACTTAATCATGGGCACCAATTACCGTTTTACATGAAATTTTCATATTCGATTTTCTACAGAATGCTTTCTTTAAATTTTACACTAGTTCAACACAGTCATTTGGTGTGCTTATGGTATGGTATGATAATAATATAGTAAGGTTATGGCATAGTGTGTTATGGTTATGTTGTGGTATGGTATAGTATGTTATGGAGTGGTTTTGAAATTGTTTGTTTTGTCTTATTTTTCAGGTATATTACTGTAAACATGTGCTAATACACATACATTTATATGTATGCATGTATACATGTGTATGTGCACAAGTATATACACACGCACACAGATGCACATTTACACATGTTCTCGTTCACAAATACATATTAACATACACAGATATTCACACTCATTAGTGGCTTCGTTGTCCGAGTGGCTACGGTAGTTAGTCTACTATTGATCACGTGGTCTGTCAACACTGCGATTGTGGATTCGAGCCTCACTGCGGGCAGGGTGCGCTCGACTCCAATCTTAATTGACAAGCATTGCCAGTTTTCCTACCGAAGGTCGGGTTTTCTCCGGGTACTCCTGCTTCCTCCCCAATGAAAACTGGACGCCATGATATAGCTGAAAAATTGCTAGAAGTGGCGTTAAAAACATTCAAACAAACAAATCAAACAATCACACTCATAACGCTAGACGAAATTAAAGACAAAGAAAAATGTTAGAGATGATATTTTATTTCTCTTAATCAACTCTTATTTCCCTGCATCAACTTCAAAAATGCAACAAAAAAATTTCTTACTTTTCTAGTAAGACAAAAATAAATTAAAATTTAACAAACATCAGAAGAAAGAACCGCAATATCAATTGAATCAAGAAAGAGTTTTCAGAAGACATTAAGAAGATTATTTTCTTATACTTTACACAAATTAAAAGACAAATGTAATTCAAACAAAAGAACAGAATCTTCAAGCAGTCAATGATGCAAGTTTAGTTTTGCATCTTTTTCAACCTTCTATACTCACAGCGTACGCGATCCACAATTTTTTTATAACAGCCTTTTCCGAATTTTTCTTTAAGAGCGTTTAGTAAGTCAATGCCCCTTTCATCACCTTGTAGGGAATTTACCACCGAAATCATTTTAATTTCTCCTGTTTCGATATTTTTTTTACAAATTTCGATTAACAATGCTGATTGCTCAGGATCGAAACTGCGCCTCTTATGTGCGAAGGCTGTGAAATCATTTTCATATCCCTGATCTTCGAGATCATGTTCAGGTTCCTTCTCCACAAAATCATCCCTGAAATCTCTAAAATCTTCTATTTCCGTACGATCCGATTCTTCTACATCTAAGTCTTCCTGATCCTCGAGATCATGTTCAGGTTCATTCTCCACAAAATCATCCTTGAACTCTCTAAAACCTTCAATTTCCGTCTCTTTATCTGTTCCTATTATCTCGTTTTCATTTTCCGTGTCGTTCGTATCCTCGTCATTTAGTTCAACGATTTTGGCCTTTGACCAATGGACAGAGTCTTGAATATATTTTTTTTTCATCATAACAGAGTCAATGAGTTTTGTCATTTTCAAGGCGTTTTCCCTTCGATTTACAAGTGCGTAGTGTCTATCCGCAGTAGCGGGGCTGTGTGTCATATGAGCTGCTAAGTCTTCTCTACAAGACGGAAGAGCAAGTCTAACATGAGTTGCCGTTGCTTTTCTGATACGCGTCGCATTTATAGCCTTTAATATAGGTCCCTTCTTCCAAAAACTTTGAATTGCATAGTTGATATTATTTGTTGTCATAACGTTGAATTGTTGGTTAACAGGAAATGTGATGAAAATTGATCCTAAAGGATCAAGTCTGACGTTTAGAATCTGAATCCATTTTAGGTAGTTTAAGACCATTTTGAAGAGATCCGTAGTCATACCGAGGGTAGCAGGGCCTTGCTCGGATGTCTTATGGTCAGCAACCTGCAAAGCAAAAATGTTAATATTATGCTAACAATTTTCTTGATACCCAAGTATCCCTAGTACGCTTATAGATAACACTTATGCGCCATGATTACTTTAGAGTGATAGTTTTACTTTATTGCTTTGGTATATAAATATTCTATAAATATGACAAAATAACGCTGCAATATTTGGTAACATTTTTGCCACAGTTGGTGATTTATTTGCGGTATTTGGCAACATTCTTGTGATAATTGGTTGTAGTTTTACGGTAATTGGTAACCTGGTATCCAATCATCGCATAAATGTTACCAGCTAATGCTGCGTTATTTGGTAACATTTTTGCGGTAATTCACTACTTTTTTGCGGTAATTGGTAACCTGGTATCCAATCATCGCATGAATGTTACCAGCTAACGCTGCGTTATTTGGTAACATTTTTGCGGTAATTCACTACTTTTTTACGGTAATTGGTAACCTGGTATCCAATCATCGCATAAATGTTACCAGCTAACGCTGCGTTATTTGGTAACATTTTTGCGGTAATTCATTACTTTTTTACGGTAATCGGTAACCTGGTATCCAATCATCGCATAATGTTACCAGCTAACGCTGCGTTATTTGGTAACATTTTTGCGGTAATTCACTACTTTTTTACGGTAATCGGTAACCTGGTATCCAATCATCGCATAAATGTTACCAGCTAACGCTGCGTTATTTGGTAACATTCTTGCGATAATAGGCTACATTTTAACGGTATTTGGAAACCTTATTGCGTTATTTGGTTACTTAAGGCGTGAATTACCGCACAAGTATAACGGATAATGAATTTTGCGATAAAAAGTATGTTTTTTGGTAATTTGTTTCTCTTTGGCAATAGATGGAAACCTTTTGGTGGTAAACAGTGAACAGTAACTATTACAATGACAAATTACCAGCTTTGATTAATACTTCAGTTTCTAAAAATCTTTTAAGATCTCAAAAAATTCGAAACCATAATATATATTATTTTGAGATTTTTTATGCAGTTTACTTAATACCTCTGGGCGAGTATTTATTCGATGTGTTGAAAAACAATCTAAGATTCAATATTGTTTTACCTACCATTACCACTGCTCCCTCATTGGTGACTTTAGCCCTGTCAATGGATTGCTGGGAAATATTTCTTATCGCCGCCGGTCTTTGGGCATTAGACAGAATCAATCTTAATAGAATGAAATTTCTAATGTCAAGAAAATCTCTTTGTTCCACGGTCAATGGAATGTCTCCCTGTATTTTTTGTTCCGTTTTCTTAGCAACATCAGATTCCATAAACGTTGCAACTTCTTGCGGGGTAATCATTGTCTCTACAAGTATAATCAATATATTCAGCATTAAAGTTTACAGATACGTGCATATGTGTGCATACATTTGTACATATATGTCTATATGTGTTCGAATACGTGCATATGAGTATATATAAGTGTATGTATATGTTAAAATAAATATATTGTGTACACGTGTATACAATATGTTTATATATGTAAATATATGTGTATGTGTGTACATTATGTGTACACATAGGTATATATGTATGCATATCTGTATATATATGTTTACATATATGTATATGTGTACATATATGTGCTCATATAAACAAACATGTAC